>JAODOY010076112.1:0-15690 GCA_025399855.1 Forbesichthys papilliferus
TAACCTTTGTGATTTAAAAATATCGAAATTAATATCGATATTGCAATTTTCATGATCAATATCGCAATATCACATTTCATCAATATCATGCACCCCTACTACATACTTCCTAAAAAAAAAAAAAGAGTGACCTTTTTCTTTCCATTGCATCTTAACAATCAATGCATTCATTCAGATGAGACAACTCACGTGAGGGTCTTGTACTTAGTACAGATGTTGAGGCGGATGGTGCGTCCACATATGGTGAGGGGGTTCAGGGTGTAATACTTCACCATCATCTCCGCATCCTCCGGGGTGCCCAGTTGGACAAATGCCTGCAGTGGAAACACAACACAGCAAACTAAGCATGTAATCTGTGGCCGTACGTTTGGACTAGTCTGGCTCCGCGCCACTATATTGTTCTCTGCTCAATGTTTTCATAGCGTGGAAAGCCTGTTCGCATTAGCGTTTGCACCGCCACCCTGGATGCCGGACCAATCCAGTGAGTTAAGTGAGGTGATGTTGAAGTGGTAGAGCCAGCGGTAGACAAATATAAAAACGTCCACTGGCGCCACCAAGCCAGTTCATCTTTTGGCTGAAATGACTAGTTAGTGGGCCCATTTTATTTCATCTTAACATCTTGTAGGCTTTTTATTAATTTGTTATGTTACCCCTCCACATGTTTATACTGCTATATTAATGTCTAAAATATAATACACACACACACACACACTTGAAATCATCAATTTGGAACACTGAAGACAGATACACAATGCAGGCAGGCGTTACATCTGCTGCAGGTATTTAGGGAGAGAGCTAGGGCAGCTGTGACGTCGTCACGTAGCGCAACGTGGGACGGAACATCTGCACATGACGCAGCAATACAAATGTACATGTGGATGGTGTGGATGAAGCCAACTAGTGTAGCGGGCGAGAGAGAGACGGAAAGGAGAGATAGTTCGATCGATGTTAGACGGAGCAGTTTTTATGTGACTGGACACTTAATAAACGTGGTTTTGATCAGAAGTCTGGACAGTAACACAATCACTCTAGCACGCACACAGACAAAACCGATTAAGGTACAACTTTCTATCCTGTAACCTCGCTAGTCGCGTCAATAATACCTGGCTATATTGTAGGCCTACAAACACTGTACCACTGCAGTTTAGTCCAAAGCACCATCAGGAAAATTGAAATGAAAACATTCCTTGTAAAACTACAGTTGTCGTGCATGATCTGACTGACGTCTGGCTCAGTAAGCACGCTCATTCTGCACAACAGGATGTAAATACCAGGAGAGAGAGAAATGGTTCCAAAGTTGTTTACCTCATCTTTTAAGAACATGCGTTTTTCCACGGCGACCAAGCGTTTTACCTCGTCGGTCAAGAACAGGTGTTTCTCCATGGTGCCGTAGCATTTTACCTTGGTTGATTAAGGCCAGGCGTTTCTCCACAGTGACCAAGCGTTTCACCTCGTCGATTAAGAACAGGTGTTTCTCCACAGTGACTAAGCGTTTCACCTCGTCGATTAAGAACAGGCGTTTCTCCACAGTGACCAAGCGTTTCACCTTGTCGATTAAGAACAGGCGTTTCTCCACAGTGACCAAGTGTTTTACCTCGTCGGTCAAGAACAGGTGTTTCTCCACGGTGCCGAATCGGCCGGCGAGCGTCAGCAGCTCCATCTTCTTCTCTTCCTCCAAGGGCAGGTTGTTGAAGAAGACCACATGGCTGCCACAGCTGAGGTCTGGGTCCCTGCCGGCACGATCCCCGGGCTGCCTGTCATCTCTTTTCTGGAGCGCAGGGAAGAAGCACATCATGTGGCACAGTGACACACAGCTCCACACAGGGAGGGGGTTATAGTAAACCAGTGTTTTCTCTAGGATGTTTTAAGCAGTGGGGGAGAACTTTTATACCTGGGCTGGGCGCATCCCTACGCTGGTGGTCAGAGTGGATTTCAATAGTTAATTCCAAAAAAAAAAGTGAAAATTAAATGTACTTTTAAAGACATTGATGGATGTTTTGCTTCTATATTGAAAGGGGGATTAATGTTTGGGGGCGGGGGGCAATATTTGACTGCCAAACAGTTAATCTTTTGCATTGTGGTGAGTTTCAAAGCACCAGTTTGTGCCTTTCCTGCATCAATGTATGTAACGGTATGTTTTATCGGCTAAAGGAAAACAATATAACCGAATAGAATGCAGTAGGCCTACAGGCTCCTGTAGATCAACTTCTCAATTAATAGTATCCCAACTGAGCCAAAACACACATGCATGATAAGGTTACCCGTCTGTCCTCATGCATTTTGTTTGGAGCAGTAACCTCCAAATATGGCACTGCAGGGTTACCCCACACACACACACAAACTGTCGTGCCATAGGTTTAGCCCAGGAGTGGGCAATCCTGGTCCTGGAGGGCCGATGACCTGCATGTTTTAGATGTCTCCTTCTCCAACACACCTTCCAACGAATGTGTCGTTGGAAGCCTGCTAATGAACCCATTCATTTGTATCAGGTGTGTTGGAGCTGGGAGACATCTAAAACATGCAGGGCACTGGCACTCCAGGACTGCCCGCCCTTGATTTAGCCTATATTTAAATATTATATTTCCATGGCTCTGCACCGGGCCCATGTGCCAGGCCAGTCAGCTGTCCCCCCTCCCGCTCAGCCAGGAGACCCCAGCACGACCGCTGGCCTGAGAGACCTCACCTCGATCACCATGCGCTCCTTGGACAGGTAGAAGGTGAGGGGCTTGCCGTACATCATGACTGGGTTCTCCTGATAATAGCTGACCATGTCGACAGCTTCCCTGTGAGTTTCCATTTCCAAAAAGGCCTGTAACATGCAAAACAAGGTTTTAATTCACCTGAGAGCAGTCTCTAATCTAATATTTATTAGGTTTTAATATTCTGTATAAGCTTGGCTAGAAAGAGGCTCTTTTTTTTTTTAAACAGATTTATTAAATTGCAATTACGTTAAGTGCACAATTGACTGAGGTCAGGGTGGTCGCTCAAGGCTAATTAATGTATATACATAAAACTTAGGTCAAGTTTTTGTTGAATACCCCACAAGGTTCAAAGTTAGGACATCAACATAGCTGGGTGCATGCCTACCTTGTTCTTCAGCACCAGGTGTTCTCTCAGCGTGCCAAAGGGCTTGGTGAAGTTGAACAGGTTCTTGTTGTTGGGCTTCCTGTCATACAGAGCCACCACTACTCTGCTCCGCATCTGAAAAGCACAGGACAATGTCACACCTCTACTTCATCCAATGGTCCTGTGGCTTGTATGGAAAGACATGAGCGCCAGCAAACTGGCAGAAAGAAACAAGTGGACAAAAATCACCTTGGGTGGTCCAGCATTAGACCGATTCTTGCCTGAAAACCCATGGCCTGCAAAAAGAAAAAAATTACAACATTTACTGTTAGATTAACCATGTTTCCATGATGGCAGAGGACAAGCAGGACCTAATGCTACATCATCATAACAACAACATTAATGAACCACGAGGAGCATCAATACGAGCTCAAAGAGAGCTGCATACCCCAGTTAGATGACATGCCTCCTGGGTTCTGGTTGGACAACAAAGGAGCAGGACCCAGCAGACCAAGAGACAGGTTAGTGCTCTCCGAGGAATGGGACCCTCCACTGAAACACACATTTCTCCATCATCACACACGTAAATCGGGACTGGCCGATAAAAACAGATTTTCCTCATAAATATAATGAATGTTCGATAAATGGCTCTATAGTTTGAATTCATTAGAATCACGGACAAATGACAATCATGTCGCAGGAAGATATGTATGCATTGCTTAAGTCTAGTGCGGCGAGGAGCTAGCCCGTCATATTCAGGCTAACTCCTCCCAACGTGTCAAGGTGTCTTTGAGCAAGACACCGAACCCTAACTGCTCCCGGTGGTTGGTCGCGCTTTGCACGACAGCAATCACCATAAGTGTGTGAATGTGAGGCCACCTTGTACAGCGAGCTTTGAGTTAGGAAGGTTAGAAAAGCTCTATATAAATGCAGCCCATATACCATTTAGGCCAGAGACAACCCGTGGCTATATGGCAGCTAGGCTTGTAGTGAGAGAGGAATAAGCTATATAAGTGAAATGACGACACCCAAGAACGTGCAGTGGCCATGACGAGGACAGTGTCAACAAGAAAAGTCACTTTTGAGGAACTTTGGAGGTTAAGTCAACACCTTGACTACAACTAGTGCTCCTCAAACCATTCCTGAACAATTTTTGCTTTGTGGCAGGGTGCCTTATCCTGCTGAAAGAGGCCAATGCCATCAGGGAATACAGTTTATATGAAAGGGTGCATATTGTCTGCCAAAATGCTTAGGTAGGTGGTACAGGTCAAAGTTACCACCATCCACATGAACGGCAGGGATCCACGGTTTACCAACAGAACATTGCCTAAAGCGTTACACTGCCACCCCCTAGTGACTCATGGTGCCATTTGTTCTCCAGGTAAGCGATGCGCACACACACACACACACACACACACACACACACCTGACCCATCCACGTAATGTAAAAGAAAACATGATTCATCAAAACAGGCCACCTTCTTCCATTGCGCAGTGGTCCAATTCTGATGCTCACATGCTTATTGTAGGCACTTCCAGCAGTGGACAGGGGTCAGCATGGGCACCCTGACTGGTCTACGATTATCCAGCCCCTATACGCAACAAACTGCGATGCACTGTGTTTCCTGACACCTTTCTATCAGAACCAGCATTAACTTTTGGCAATCAATTTGAGCTACTACGAGAAATTAGTCGTTAGGAACATCCTTACCTCAACAACAACTCAGGAAGAACTTGACTTACCCCAACACAAGATTGTGACAGTCACCCACCAAGTGTGGCTCACGACAGAAGGTGGTAGCAACAGTGGTAAGGCAGCACAAGGCCATCTCTCACTGAGTCAAGTACTGACAACTGACAAGAAAAGCAGGCACTTGGTGCCAACCTGGCAAGACATGTGCACGAGTCTGAACGAGGCCTTGAAGCCACTTCTGGACTTCACATTCACTCTGTGCTGCACCTTCTCAAAAAAAAAGAGAAGTCCGGAAACCCTACAATGACTCGGAAACCCCTCAATAAAGACAGGCAGCTCACAGAAAGACATTGAGACAATGGTCATGGAATATCTCAATTAGAAATGGCATGACCCGAGAACAGATGACCTGCTTGATAGGGCATCCTTCGTTGATCTGCTTTATAAAAAAGGTTCAATATCTCAAGCCAGACAAGATTGAGGCTATCAAAATGAGAGTGGCGTCTTGAGATTCTGGTGGAAGACCAAGGCCCCTCCATGTCACAGAATTCAGACTCAAGTGTTGTGGAGCTGCTGCAGCTTCTCCTGCCAAGAAGTAGCAGAGAAAATTCACTGGGCATCTTTTTTAAGAAGCCATGCCCCAGCAACGCAGGACTCACTGAGGGGGGAGCTGGATAACTACCTTGTGGCGCCTACCTCACACAGACAGTAGAGCTTTCGTAACCCCTGGATTGGTAGAAGATGCACGAGAGAGACTTTCCAAGAGTGAGCCAACTAGTCAAACGCTATTTGTGCATCCCTGCCACTGGCTCCCCCTCTGACAGGGTTTTAAGCGCTGGAGGGAACATTGTAACCCGTCACAGGGCAGCATTAAAACCTGAGAATGTGAACAGACTTGTCTTTCTTGCTTCTAACATGTCTTGCATTGTTTAAAACTTGTACTAGGGCTGCTCGATTATGGAAAGAAATAAGCATGATTGTTTTGGTCAATTGAAATCATAAATATTTAATAGGATTACTCCGACAAAATAAAAGTAATCGTTTCCTCTTGATTGTATTGTAAGGAGACGAAATCGCAGCTTTAACCTGTACACAAGAAAATAACCACAGTTTTTCTTTTTGTCCATTTTGTTTACATTGCTAAAGTCAGCTAAACCAAACCGTTTGGCATGCTGACCCGACTGAAGATTTGTCTATTGTTTTATTTATTGACATATCAACACACTGCAGTCTTGGCCATCTTACATGTCAGATGCATCACACTGCACTTTATTTCTCATATTTATTTTGTTTAGGATAAAAGACTGAAAAGGGAGTTTAATTTTACTAACAGATGTTAACATTGGTTTGAATATTATACCTTAACATGTGTTAAATATTCCACTGTTTGGCAAGTGTTTTGTCATGTTCTGACCATTTACTTTTTTTTTTAAATCAAACAACCATCTGGTTTCTTTAACACTTTAAACTTTAAGCCTTTAAACTTGAAAGAAATATTTGACGTTTATCATGATAAATAGATAAGATCGTTACGTCTATAAATCGCCCAGCCCCATAAAGTGGTGGTATGAATTTGTCTCTTACCCTCTATTGGAGTCCATGACAGGGTTCCACTCTGGATACCTTCAGACAACAGAAAGGTTATGCCATGAGAACAACCTGCCTGATAGGAACCATGTGCACATGCGAATCACGTGTATCAGTGAAGACTTACATCTGAAGAAGCTGCCTTCGTTTCCCGGCATGTTGAAGTCCATTGGTGTGCTGATTCCACTCCTACAAAAAGATGACATACTGCTACACAGAACTCTCACTGTGGCACCAAGTTAACATTGAAACACAGATACAAGAGCCCGACAAATACTAGACCTCTCTTTCCGCCCCCCCTCCCAAAAAATAAATAAATGTATAAACAAAATGAAATATAAACACATGTCCTAGTGTGTAGGTGTTGTAACCCATAGCTGCAGACTAGCCGCTGTTAAGACCATCCAGATTTTGAAGCCATTTTTCATTCAACTCTGCAAAATCAGTCTGGAAACTTTCCATGCAGATGCTGCATTCCACTCAAGTGTGCTCTAAATGTGCTCCATTACATATGAACAAAACAACATGGTGACCACCTGTTCTACAGCTAGGGGGACTAGTTAAATTGTTGTTCCTGTCACGTCTGCAAATATGTTATAACTAGATAACATTAAAGCCAAGTTGTAATAGTAGACATTACCAAGTAAGAAATTAAACAGAACTTTACAATACGCGCAGTCAAGCACCATGACATCTGGTATTTCATTCGTTTTTAAAGAACCCCAAATTTTTTCTGAAGATTCAGTGTGAATGTTCAACAGCATACTCAGGTAGTCAATGAAATTATTTAAAAAAGAAACAGTAAACAATCATACAATCCTGGGATAAGATTAGGATACTAAACAATCCATGATTTGGTAGCCTTTTTGCAACACCAGGGTGCTCAGAGAGACATGAGCATGTAACTAGACAGCCGACTAGATGGGCAGAGCGATGTGAATACATCATAGAACTATAAATAAAGAATAATTGGTATTCAGCAGCTTTTGTAAAAAATGTACCATTAGTAAAACATGATATTTAAGTGTTCCTGACAATGGGCTAATACATTATTTAATCAAGATACATGAAGTCATAATTATTAGCATAAAGAAAAATATATTTACAGGCAAAAGTTGACATACCCTGCTGTATTATCCTGTATAGGCAGCTATGTTTATCATTCACGTATGCATTTGGAATATCCTTTTCTCCACCTACTAATTGTAGACCTTTTTGTCTACTGTGATATTTTAGAACCATTATTCCATACATTGGATTACCGCAGGAGTGTCTCATTGAAAGAGATTACATCGCTGCTATAGCTTGTTACCATGAAGGGAGACGGCTCTGCTAAAGTGTTCCATTTGCTTCGAACTTCGAAGGAAGGAGCTATCTGGAAAACTGTAAAAAACCTACGATGAGCGGATATATTAACAGCAAGTGTTAGTAAGCCCACCTTGCTATATAATAAGTTAACTAAGTTGTTGGTCACACATGAGTCTGTTCTGCTCCGATTTATGTGGCCGCACATGAGCTACCATTTTACAAGCCACTGACATTAAGTGTAGTTTCGATTAACATTGTCGCAGTTGATACCAATGGTGGTTACAATAGTAACAGCAGCGTTTTCTCAGATGCTGCCCATTTGTTGATGTGCCATTGTCATAAGTGATAAATAGGCTTATGAAACATGTCTTTCTCCATTTAAGTCGCACTTGATTGAACAGAACTTTTTAAAACAAATCTGAAAAAAAAAAAACGACCAGAAAATAACGTCTGTTAGATGTTCTGAATTTCGGTTGCGATTACTTTTCGGTTAATCGTTCAGTCCAAGTAGTTAGCCTACATGTATCCGCTTGGGTAAGTATCTCATTGGGTAATACACAACGGCACGCTGCAAATTTCAACTCCTCGTCGTCTTCTGATAATGGTAACATAAAGGGTTTGCCGCTTTGAGAGTTGTCCCTGCTCCTTCACCACTAGGAACGCCTGGAATTCAAGCGCGCTCCAATCTGTACATAGTTTATGTCCTGTGCCGCACAATGACAAACTTACAGAAGAACAGAAACCTAATTGTCTGTCGACTCGGCACAAACAGTAAGCGGCTGACAAGCTGTATTGATTTGAAAGTTTCCAGACTGATGTATAAGCAGAGTCAACTGTAGATGGGTAGTAGTTACATGCTATAAATAGGATGGCTTATACAGTCTAGCAACACAAAATCATTGAATCTGTTTATTTCCTATTCATCATATTAGGCTGTACCTTTATAAAAGACACGTGTGTTTTGCAGAAGCATCGTGTTTCCTAAAGAAAATACTTATATTTTCTCATAAATATTTAATTTACAATAAGCCTTGTTGCCTAGAAGAGAGCAACAATCTTCAGTTGAGTGTGTGATTGTAATAACGACAATAGTTAAGATATGGTAGTCAAGTTCAGCCAGAAGATTGCCGTTTTGGAAGCTATATAAAAATTGGGGGAAATTAAATGTTTCTAGGCTAAGAAAATTAAATGTGTCAAATTTTGCATCAGATGCAAGAATTTGGAATAATTATAAATTAAATGGCCAGATTTTGTCTCATGTCTGATGCAGAGATGCAACAATTGTGGTAAACTGGTAGCTGTCTTAAATGCATTATGTATACATCATAAAGAGACACATTTGCCTGCAGACAATTTTTTTTAAAAAGCCTCTATCCTTGCTAAATTAATCTCCATTCTCTCTTGCAGCATGGTATAACTTTTCAATGTTTTTTAAATCTCAATATATTAGCCTATACACCCACACACGTATTTTTGATTCATCAAAACCAGCTGGCAATATCAGTCCTCCAAAACATAGTCTGACTCAAATGGAATTCAAAGTTTGCATATTGGTGTACTGGTGTATGATTTTAAAAGATGGGAGGGCTTTAGCTAAAACTAATCACCCATGGAATGGCTTTATGCTTAATGGGCAAGAAGCACATAGGCTAAAGACGTTAGGTGAACAGGAGGGAAGATTAAAATGCCCCTGTCTCAACCTGACGTTGACTGAAGGCAGGTATAGAGAAGTGTTGGCTTTGAAATCACTGTCTGGGAACATTTACAAGCAGGTAATCCCAGGGGATGGACTGGTACTCACCATGATGGAATGCACATCAAAGTCACAAAGAGAGCAGACATGGGGGAACATGGGGGGCAAGACTCCTAAGTAGTCTTGGACCTTTCCGTGAGACGGGGAACCCATCCTCCTCTGCATAAAGACGGGGTCTGACTGAGGGGGCCCCATGTCAAGGCCCCCGTAGGAATCACGGTGGGAATGCTCAGAATACTGTCGCTCTCTGCCCTTGCTGCTGCCATTGCTGCCATAATCTAAATCGAACCCCCCCCGGGCCGTAGATGCCTCCTGCATGGAACCGAACCCAAAGTTCTCTGGGGGCGGAGACCGGGATGACCCCTGCCCCATGGAAGGGCCGCCCATTCTTCCAGGGTGCATGTTATCCCAGCCATCCCTGCTGCCATGGTAGGACGCGTCGGACGACTGCATGTCCCGGGACGACCCCGCCATGCGCCGCTCCGCGTCTCCTTTGCGGTTCTTCAGCTGCATCAGAATGTGCGGCAGCGACTCAACGCTGATATCCTCTTCAGGGATCTGAGCCAGAGCGTCCAGGTCTGCGGGCGACAGCCCCAAACTGTTAAACAGCTTCATGGTGCTGCCAAGATGGCCGCCACCGCTGCGTCGGGACATCGGTGAGCGGTCCTGGCCGTCCCCGCCGCCGCCCCCCATGCCCGACATCATGTTTCCCATTGACCGGCCGGGGGGCCCCGAACGCTGCTCGTTCATGCTGAAGTTCAAGGTCTCTGCAGCAGCAAGAAGGCCACGGCCCACAGCAAAACCTTTTGGATCAGACGGGTTCTTCTGGGACATGATGCCACAAGCAGGCTCTGTTCTTTGGACGCCAAGCCGCTCAACACCAATGACTCAAGATACAGAATCAAGTAGGTGGCAACCAAAACAAAATAAAACAGTCTTTTCTGAAGAAAATTGAGATAGTTTTCTTCGGTCAAAATTCTGTTGAATTTGAAAAGAATGAAAATTAAAATCAGTCAAAGCCTAAATTGTGATCTCTTGTCTTCAGTCAGCATGTCTGATTTCTGCTGAAACACACACATACATGAGTGACGCCTCCGGGACTGATAATGGAGAGGCTGCTGTCTGTGACCACAGGCGCTCTTACAGAAATGGAAGAAAACGACCACAATTTAAAAACAGTAAATGAACAGAATTATAGCTAGACTTATTAGGAAGGGAATATGGAAGGCAGTCAACAGCAAGGAAGAGCAGAACAGGCGAGTGACAGAAAAGTCTACTTAGGCTATTCAGAAATCACCTCCAGGAGGAAGAAGGCTCGCAGTGAATAACAGAACACTGACGTGACCAGAAGACGATGTAAATTGAAACTTCAACATCGTGTGAGGAAGAATATTGTAATTTAAAAGTAAATTATCAAGCCAAAATATTCAAATAGGCCAATATATATGGCTCATTTTGTACACATCTTTAAAGAAAAGTCTTAATAAAGACATGGAACAGGTCAGATTGTACCTTCTCAGAAACTACTGCCTTGACAACACAATAAAGCACAAAGTAAACATGTTTTGTACAGCACAAGAGAAGACTACACGTTAAGTTCGTCTTAAATAACAACATGACAACAAAACGTCGTATAGCCCAATTATTAAAGTCGCAAAGAACATGGCTTGTATTAAAGCCTCGTGGTAAAGGCAAGGACGAAAACTGCCTTGCGGCCTGGCCTGTACGGTACGAATCAAGCAGCTACCGTAAACGGTATCGGCCGATGACTGGGAAGTAGAAATAGTCAAGATTATGTTCTTAGATGTATATCATGTATAGCAGATTGTGTTTGGCGTGCACACTCGACAACACATGTGCAATTAAGCTGAATTAAGTAGCAACAATAACAGAAGACCGAATAAAACGTTGTCGAACTATGCTAGCTTCTTCATGCTAGCTCACAGCCTCATGGCTAACCCGCTCCGTGTCGTTACACGCTAACTTGCTAACATTACTGCTAATAGTTAGCTGTTAATTGTACATGTGAAAACCATAACTGGATATTCCCCTGTAATATAATGCTCTATATTAATTAATATATCGTGTAAATACCGTTCACACAAAGATAGACTGTACCTTACCTTTCGTAATGTGGACGTCGAAAGATAAACTAATGAGCGAGTAAAAATGCGCGTAAAGGAAAAGAGGAACGCAAGGATATGTTGATTTGGTTTGACGTCTGGAGCATCTCCCGTTGGCGGAGCTTTATGTGTTATACCGTAAAGTTGCTAAGCTTTTACCATAGACTGTTCTAGAATAGATTTGGCTTTTCAAGATAATTGCATATTCACGATAGTTTTATTACTACTTTCGCAATTATGTGATTTTCAAAATAAAATTATAACACAAAGAACTGACAACACTTATGGTACAATACATAGCACTGTTTGTATACATTTTTCAAACGCAACCACTGGTGCAAAATATACATGTTTTGTGCGCATGGAATTTTGTGCAACACCATGAGAACATACTTTCATTCGCACGTTTCGTGTCCCACATACAGTCTACAGTCACTGCTGGACGTAATAATTGAACCAACCAGTTCAAAACACCACAGAAACACCATACATGCTTCAGATGGCGCTTTGATGTGTTGAAGACGCTTACATGCACAATTGCCATACTTCCAGCAACTGTCCTATAGTTGAGCGGTTTTACCTGAATTTCTTTATTAAAATAAATGCATATATATTCAGAGTGGTAACGTCTATATTTAGATCACGTTTGCTGGTGTGTTCTAGTTTAGCTTTCTCGCTAACCACCATAGTGAATCGAACGCACACACAGAACATTGCACCTCATGATGGCGATGAAGAGACTGTCTGCAAATCGTCCAATCACAGTCTACTGAGAGAATGACGTGGTGCTTGTAAACAAACAACGCGGCGGCCATGACACTGTGAAGACGGACGGAGGAGTTTTGACGTTTCAAGAATTCAAGCCGCTGTAGACTACGTGTCTGGTAGGTTAATACAACTAACAACTTTCGTGGGTTTAAAGTGTTATTTTTTTCTTTAATACGTACAATTAAAATGAAACGGTACTCTTTTTATAAATATGCTTATAGAGTCTGTTCCGATCAACAACAATGGCAGCAGCTAGCTGTGTTAGCTTACTATTGTCTTGAAGCTAACGCAGCCATAACATCTGTTCACTTTGTTTTTAGTACAAATGAAAAGCAGAACAAATTAGCAAACGAATTGTAAAAGTGAAAAATCCCAATAACGCGAACGAGTAATACATGTCTTAAAATAGTCGTAATTGTGCCTGTCGATGCCAAATAAATATTTGAAGTTTATTAGAATACAAACTTTCTACCTTCCACAATGTAATGGGCGGCCCATACTATTTACGTGCTTTTGCTTGTGACTTTGCAGACAAGTAGTGGTTCACAGTGAAATGAAAGACCCAACTTACAACCAGAGCAGCAACAAGCCCAACATGACGATCAGTAATGATATCATCCTGAGCAACCAGTTCAGCTTGGAAGACGACCCCTTCGCTGACTACATGTGGATGGAAAACGAGGAAGAGTTCAACAGACAGGTGATGTGCTAGGACTCAAGGCTTCTTTTATAACGTGTTTAATGACCGCTTACCACAATATCCACAAATGGAATTTAGTTGTCTACTCCACGTGCTGGACAGATCAGTGGCCTGTAGTTTTCTAATTTATATTCAATGTTTAACTGTTAATAATCCAGGTCTGTTCAAACAGATGATACCTTTTCTGAAGGCCATGCATTTTCAACAACTTTTATCAGTTTGTTTGTGTCTGCCTATTTATCCCCAGGTGGAAGAGGAGCTGAGGGAGGAGGAGTTTATCGAGCGCTGTTTCCAGGAGATGTTGGAGGAGGAGGAGCAATGGGAGTGGTTCATTCCATCCAGGGACCTCCCTTTGCAAGGTTTCAGCCAACTGCAGGAGCAGCTCAACCTCCTCGTGCTGGGAGGGGATGTGGAACTGTACGACGATGTGGTGGTGAGCCCCTACCCCCCACCCACTACTGTAGAGCAGCATTTCTCAACCCTGGGGACCCCCTGCCCTGCATGTTGTAGATGTCTCCCTGCTCCAACCCTGGTCCTGGGGACCCCTGCATGTTGTAGATGTCTCCCTGCTCCATCCCTGGTCCTGGAGACCCCCTGCCCTGCATGTTGTAGATGTCTCCCTGCTCCAACCCTGGTCCTGGAGACCCACTGCCCTGCATGTTGTAGGACAACACAACCTGACTCGACCTGGTCATTATCAGCCTCTACAGTATCCCTGATAACCCATTAATTTCAATCGGGTGTGTTGGAGCAGGGGGGACATCTACAACATGCAGGACAGTGTGTCCCCAAGACCAGGGTTGGAGCAGAAAAGTTACTACTGTAGGTGGTGTCATTCAGTGCTTGTTCAAGAATTTTAGAACATGGTAGGGGCTGCTGTTGATGTCCACACAGCCTCTTATGGCTCAATATCATACCATAACGTTCAAGGGCGATCTCCCTGAAGATAATGCGAACTCATACTGTGGTGTATTATGCAGCGTCCACCATCTTTAGATCATATGTACATGCAGATTAAAACCACCTCTTGGTCATTTCTCATAGAAACCCAAAACAACTCTTAGTACATTGTGTATCAGGTACGTCAGTGCTCTGGCCATGACAATATATTGGGTTTGTGTCACAAGGTTTGTCTCTACTGTGCACTGGAATGAGCCCATGAGTAAAAACTACTCTTTAATTAACTAATAGATTATGCAGTATAAACTGAAAAAAATAATCTTGATTTTTTTTCTCAAAAATGTTGAAATATGAATGTGTGTATGTTTTATATACATTTTTTGTGTTTCCGTCAATGTGTTTTCTTCCTATCTGCAGGTCAACAGCAACTTAAACCCCAATGCAAAAGAGTTCACACCAGGCATAGAGAATCACGTGGAGCTGCCGTCACTGCAGGATGCAGGCAATAGTCCACAATAATCTCAGCGGAAGAAGATGTTCTGATTTGTCTCTGTTGCACCTGACTTGGGCCTGATGTGTTGCCAAAGTTTTCTGCTAGCCTTGCATGACTAAGGTTGAATAACATTACATAAGTACATGTAAAGCATACTTATATGCCTACCTGTTGTAACTCTCTTGAATGTATACTTAGGGCAGGAGGAGGGTCAATTGTTCTTATTATACTTGTTTAGTTGATTCAGAAGGTTCAGTTACCACAAACAAGCAGTTGGTTTATTTTATTTTATTATTCTATATTTTGTTGTACTTTTACAATCAACTGTGGTGTTAAAACAATAGCCAGAGTAACAGGAAAGACTTTTTGCACTTTTGTTTTTATTGTGATTTGACATCACCTTTCCTGTCTGTGCATGTGCTGTCCTGACTACGTCGTCGTAGCAACTCCTCGTATTGAAAAGCACTTTGTCATTTACTGTTTTGGTTTTAGCATTCAGGGGGCTTGGAGTGTCTTTGACCCTGTTAGTGCTCCTGTAAGCGGTTAGGTCTGAAACTGCTTTCTCTCTGCTCACTGTTGCCCCTAGAGCCTGTGGTTGGACACTGCAACGGAGACCCATACTTTTTGTGTTTTTGTTTGTTTTTCTAAATGCACATAAGTACTGCATTAGTACTGTATAAAAAGTTGAATAAGTAAAAAAATGTTGTAAAAAAATATATTTTTTCTTAAAATATTTGAAATAAATGTTTATGGATAAAACATCAGTAGGCTTATTGTTTCCTTTATTTTACTTTACCTTACGGACATTGCACCACCGAAGACGCTGATAATGTTGCACGATTAACATAGTGTTATAGTGGCATTGAGTTAGTTCATGGTAAACTGGCAATATTGAATGTTACTCGCAGCCAATATCTTGTTGACACTTCCAGAGAGCCACAATCATTAGAGCATTGTAACCATTAATAATATACCTAAAAATAATAGCTTCTTTGTCATTGGTCAACAATAATTTATTTATTCTGAATATTTATATATTTATTGGCTCGTATGATACTTATATTTGCGTTAATATAGTGATCACATTTTTACATGGGTGCTGCAATATGTGTATAATTCATAGTCTTCTCAATAGATGGCAGCATCGAGCCTGTTTATACTGCAGTGTCCTATTTTCTCTGAACTCCAGGTGTCACTGTAGAGCTTCATTAGATGGCGTGTCAGTATGTTCAAATTCAATGATTGCCATTTCATCCAGTTTCCTATTATGAACTGATCCTCCTCAATGTCTGGACTCAA
>JAODOY010076123.1:0-15690 GCA_025399855.1 Forbesichthys papilliferus
CCCCCCCCCTCCCCCCCTCCCCCCCCTCTCTATTCACTCCTCTCTCTCTCCGTTCTCTACTCTTCGCTCTCTCCATCCATCTTTTGGACATCCGTGATTATATGGAGCAGGGCACTCTGCCTGTGTTTCCATCCCACAGAACACAAATTTCCACTGACCCCGTAAACACACACACTGCCGAGCGACACACACACCCACACACTCAAACTGCCGAGTGACACACACACACACAAATTGTCGAGCCACACACACTGCCCACACACACACAAACTGTCGAGCCACAGACAGACACACACACACACACACACACACAAATTGTCGAGTCACACACACAAACTTGTGTTATGTATTTATAACAGTATTATCTCTACACCCTCTCATACCACAGTAAATCTACAAAAAGCAAGAGCATCCATATGCATTATAAAGTAACAGACAACAATACGTTGTACTGTTACATGTAATATGCAATATTTAAAATATTACTAGAAATGCAAGAACTTGCAGGAACATTTACACTCACATTCATAAACAAGCACCCCATCCTCTCCATAGCAATGGAAGAAATACACACCAAAAAAAACATTTACGAGAGAAAGGGATACGAAATTAGATAAATTGTGTGTAAAGTTAAATTTTAATGATGCTTTCAAGTGCACTGGATATTGCACAATATGCTGACTAATCAGAAACAATGCCATGTGACATTATTAAGTAGGTTATTGCAATAGTATACAGTAGAATATTTTCATATGTCATTGGTTGGTCGGAACCCTGATCTCGGCCACACCTTATACACATACAGACTATCGCTAGTGTTCATCTCATACATTACATTAGTCGGTGAATTTGTAAAATGTATAAAAGGTCCATGAATTACATATTTAGATCATAGCAGGTCTCATTTAATCTGGCATGAGGAATGGGGAATGCAACAGTTAAATGTAATCTGCTCATCTGCGATAGAGCCAGAGCACACAGCAAGGAAAACATCACATCATCAATTTCTCACAGTTAGTGGGATATTACTGGTGCTGCAATCTTTTCCCCTCGGCAACGAGGGACAGGATGGCCTAGTGGTCTGGGTGTTGGGCTCCTAGCTGGAAGGTTGTGGGATTAAACCCCAGTGTTGACCTACCTCTTAGTATCCTTGAGCAAGATGCCTCACCCCCTTACCTCCCCTAACTGCTCCCGGTGGTTGGTCGCACACTGCATCATCATTGGTGTGTGAATGGGTGAAAAACCATGAATATAAGCGCTATGTAAGTGCAGTCCATTTACCATTAACTGTGTGTTAATAAAAGCTGTCACTTTGTGCCAGCAGCAAGATGATTTGGATTGCTGCTAAGCCTGGGAGCTGTTTGCATGTTCTGTCAGTGTTTGTGTGGGTTTATCCAACCAGGTGCATCCCACCTCCTGCCCACTTTCAGGTTACAGGGCTAGGCTACATCCCAGCGGGATGTCAGTGGTGTGTTTTGGTGTTTGTACACCGTTACTTGCTGAAGAGGCACCGCTATGGGCCCATCTCCGTTCACGGTGACCTCTACACTGTTGCCCAAAGAATTCTGGGATTGGCTCCAGCACCCCCTGACCCGGCACTGGAATAAGCAGGTGAGAATAAACAGAAGATGATATATTCTTGTGCATCAATGGAACCATCATTTGAAGCAACTAGTATGTAGGCTGTTGAGATGCTGTGTTTCCTTGCTTGTTCCTATATATATATATATATATATATATAAAATCTCAATAATAATCTCAATTAAATCTGTGAAATACATTATATGACACAATTTGCAAATATATTTGGGTAGAACATTTGTAAACTTACAGTGATGACACACTGCCTCATGTCTGATGGGGACTCTACACCAGGAGCCATCTTCCATATATCCACTTCCTTTGCCTTGTAAGAATAACAACTGTAGACGGGATGGACTGGTTTGGGTCTCAGACCTATATTTGGGTCACAGCGCAAGAGACATATTTCACATTCACAACTTTTGCAGCAACCTCTCTCTGGATATACAGTTTGGCATGGTTTTCGGATTCCGAGGTGTAGAAAATAGTGCAGCAACAGCAAATGAACCGTATTAATATTAATAGTGGTACCTACGCATTAATCAATACAAACCAGAACGCACTTTAGTAGAGTATTAAACCAATGTGCTGTTTCCCTTTAGATCTCAGCGGCTAGCTTCAGCCTGCTACGTATCTTCATTGGACATCGGTGCCTCAGGCAGGCAGTGGGTCTGTTGTTGGACTTGTACGATAAATCCCTGCTGTGTGGTGCCTGCAGCACAATAGAACACACTATCAATACACAATCAATATTTAAAAGAAAAATGGAGGCCATAAAACAGTCCTACAGCACCCATTCAGACTAAGAGTTCTTTAAATGCTATATGTAACAATCCCACAAACCTTTTACACTGGCTTTTTGCAATATAGGCTGGTTGATCCTCCGCCCGTTGTTTTTGCTGAGATTATATTCTGAAAAACTTGTTTGTGTTATTGTTTTCGCAGCCACCCTGGCGGAACAATCAGGGTGTGTTAATGCGTTGAAGTCAGGCGTGTTTCTAAATTGTGGTAGAGCTAAATGAGGCAATTAAAACAGTTGAAGCAATGGCGATTGGTAAAAGGTATGTCCAATAATTTCTAAATTAAATGGAGGTCTATGCCCATTGGCAGGACATTACTGTTAGAGGTATGGTTAGTCATTCTTGCTAAATAAAAACAGTATCACTTCACGGTCCTCCGCGGCAGTGGATCATACATTAAAATGCATTGTGAAACTAAGTGTAGTGCTATATGGCTTTGTTGATACGAGTGGTCTTCTCCACTTTGTATATATTACTATTTACGCAGCCAGGGCTATGTAGAAATATAGCAACACACACAGAGAATATTGGTAAGATAGCAAAATGTTAGGCGATATTAGTTGAAGTTGACAAAAAGTGTATTAGCTTACATTTAGCTTGCAATAGCTGACTTTCCCTTTAACACTTCCCAATGGAGCGTGGCCAGACTATATTCACAAAGTTAATATTGTGTCTGGTAACCAGGCTACGTTTTATACCTGAGCCTGTGTAGAATGTGTTCTTCTCCGGAGGCTTCGGATTATCTTTTGGACCGTTATCTGGGGCCTGGGGAGCCTATTTCTTCCTACCTGACTGCCACTGCGGTGGGTTAACTGCCAAAATGGCCACAGGGGGGTCAAAAAGGCAGAACTCTGCATCACTCAGCTATAAAAACATTGTTTCATTGTGAGTACAGAAAATATAGATAGTCTCATGCAATGTTTAGTGATAGCTCTGCTCATTAAACATACATGTTTAATGTATGTTTGTGTCTAACCCTGCACGACATATGGAAATGCCCTGCGCAAAACCTGAGCTACCGAAACTGAAACGACACGCTACGGCAATAACTGTCATTTGCACATGTACAAGTCATCTTTACTGCGGCGGTCCTCTGAGAGCTTCACGGCAGTTAGACAACTAACTATGAGACAAAACAGATGTCATTTGCGACTCTCAGACACACACACACACACACACACACACACACACACACACACACACACACAAACACACACACATTCTTACTGAAATAGACATGTGGGCAGATATCAATCCCCTGCATTTAAAACATGTCCCTCCTGGGGAACAACCTAACAACTTTATGTATTGCGAACAAATACGCACGCACACACACACACACACACACATGCAGCTTCAGCCCTAGCATCTACATGCCCTGTATACATGCCCCCCCCCGCCCCCCCCACACACACACACACACTCACTCACAGTTCAAACAACACATGCTACAAATACACTGCAGAGCATATGGGATGTAGACAACAACAGAACACAAGAAACCATAGCAACCACTGATTAAAGAGTCTGGGGGCTTAATTGAGCAGCTGCTGTCCCACAGATCGACGCTCCTCAAATATTGAACGTGACAAGCCAGCCCAACAGTACAACGATGACGCAACGAAGCCATTTGTTTTTGTGTTTTCATGTGTTTATGTTGGTCTGCTGCCCACAGACAGGCAAGGGCATGAAGCCTGTCCTCTGACTCACGCTCAAGTTCTGTTGCACAGCTGCACAGCTGCATGATTAGGCAGAGAGATTGCTCCATAGACCAGGGCTATTCAACTCCGGTCCTGGAGGGCCGCACCCTGCATGTTTTAGATCTCTTCCTGCGCCAAACACACCTGATTTAAGGTCGTTAGAAGCCAAATAACGACCAGTTCATTTGAATCAGGTGCGTTGGAGCAGGGAGACATCTGAAACATGCAGGGCCGGAGTTGAATAGCCCTGCCGTAGATGTTCATACGTTGAGACACAAGGATCTCAAGTCTTCTTTATTGCTGTGGTACAAACAACACAGGTGCCAGGCCAATGTATTTAATGTGACTATATGCCTGCACATTTATCATCCAAGTTCCCATCCAAACAGCGTGTGACTATAAATGTATTGGAGGAATTCCCGTGAACTGCATGGTGCAATCCTGGCCAATGTGGAATGCTTTTACGATGGTTTTGAGACGCTTTAAAAGCTATGGCCAGTGATAATTAATTATTCTTACGATAGCTTGCTGCTGGTACATTCTGTCACATAAGGCAGCAACACCAACTGTTACAGTAAGATGCAGCTAAACCACAGCTGCAGGTGGGCAACAAATTACGACAAATACAAAATAGTTAAGATAATCCAAACATGTGAATATTTTAATTTGATCTGTTGCTTATCCCATAACAGTTAATTAGCATTTTGAATGTACATATCTTGTCACATTTAACAATGCACAGTGAATAGTACTACAGTAATATCCCTTCACTGTAGGTATAAAGAAATCTTCATTTCTGATCAGGATCACAACCACCAATAACAGTTCAGAATCACATTGCAATGGACCCTTCGCCAGAGTTTGATTGACAGGCAATCTGACTAATCAGAAGGCCGAGGTGTTGCGATGCACCGCAGTTTGTCAGATAACAAAAATCAATTGGAATGAGTCTCTCAGTCAAATGTCAATGAAAATGTCAAAAGGATGTTGTTACATGTAGGGACATGTAGACAACATAGACAGTAGATCCTACCTGCAGACTGGATGTAGTCTACAGATCTTTGAATTTACTGAAGTCATGTGTAAACACTATGCTACAACAAGGATTTTGAAGCAGAATCACAGGACCGTCAACACACAGTTGTTTTAAGCAAAACCATGGAAATAACAGAGTTGCATCATCTCCGTTCACTGCAATGGACTGTTTGTTCTCAGAAATGGAGCCTCAAAATAGTTCCTGGAAGTTAGCCTTAATACTAAAAGTACCATATACATTCTATTTTAAATCTATTATTGACTACTAATCACCAAAAAACGAAGTTATATATCTGTATATTTACATATTCAAATTGCCCACCAAACACTCCCTGAAAATATTCTGCCATAGGTTTTGCCTCTCCATGAACCATGACATTTTTGAACTTCCTTTGGTGTTATTTCCATGGTTCTGGTTTTAAGGTAAAAATATAATTACTACTGTATCATTTTTAAATTAGTGCTATAACTACCTCACTTGTTGTTCAAGATAGGCTCACCTTTGGATTTCTATGACCTATTTCTATGAATTATGCTAATTCCTATTTGATAGGTTAACGGTTGTTTTGAGTTTACTAATAATATCCTCTGGATTCTGTGTTAGTTTTCTACAACCACAGACGAAAGTTATAGAGATCTCTTGGTCCTATGAGGAGTTTGGTTGCCATGTTATATTATTTATATTACAGTACATTGCATAAGCCCTGTCTAGTAACTTTCTGGATATTATCCCTTCTGCCAGTCCGTATGCCTGCCCATGACATTAAAAGGATAAGCATTGAGGAAAATAAATATTCTGTATTTGTATACAGTACAAGTAAACACTTAAAGATGGAGTCAGTAATTCCGAAGAAAGATTGTTGATTTTTGAACTTGATCAAAACAAAAACACCTATCTCTTCAATACCATGGGTGTTCCCTCTGAATCTCCATCCCACACATTGGAAACATATTGCCAGGGCTAGGATAGTGGTGTGTGGTGCGGTATGCACCACTTTGTATGTACTCTCATTATCAGAACCAATGTAGAAACACCATATTATTTTAGCAGCACACACACACACACACACACACACACACACACACAATAGACAGCTAGAGAACCATGAGTAGAAATTCGCTGAATTTGACCAAAAAAAGTGTATTTGCCCACAATTGCTGACTCCACCTTTAAAGGAGTACTGACAGAGTGCTTGCTAAGCAAAGCTGGCTATCTCCTTTGCGGTATCTTGGTATTGAGGAGCTGTCGCAGCCTTGGTATTCTCTCCAATGTGTTCAAGTAACTTCGAGGGTCAAAGAGCTTCTCCGATGCTTGTGCAGTATATACAATATTCACAATATAGAGGGCTTCACTCTATCCTGGTCTAATGCAACTTGTTAAACGCAATATTGCTGTCACAGAGCAGTTTGACGGGATGTGTCTTGCGGTGTCCTCTGGCACAACACCACACGCACACACACACACACACACACGGGCACACGCATATGACACACCAGTCTTGACTGACAGTCGGCCTGCGTCATCTGTCAGTGCTAATGTCCCCACACCTCACTGCTGATGTTTAACACAACACTGGATATTAATGTGCTGAGGTTCCACCTCATTTAAGATGGAGGACACCAACTGTGATCACCAAGGAGACAAAAAGAGAAGGAAAAATGTCTCATTCTGTTGGAATCGAGTCAGACGTAAGAAAGAGCGGCCTGTCAGTGGAAAAGAGATATGAGTTATTTAGTCAATCAATAACTAATAAATAAAACAGAATTTTCCCAGTGACAGGTCAGACTGTGACAGTACAGATATATTATATTACAATATTATAATTGATTTATATACTACTCGTTTTACTATACCAGAGCTGCTACAGTATACTGCTGTTACGTATTGCTAATACTGTATTATTAATACCTATTAATACTATTATTTGTCTGGTCGGTGATGTTGCGTGAGTGCTTAGAAATACAACTCTGTGAAAACAAACCTTTTTTTTGCCCTGTGGTCCAAATCTGTGTCTCAATGAATGGTTCTTGGCATCGCTTGGGAGCTCATCATAATATGAATATATATACTATGTAGCCTAATTCAACATAATAAATACTTTGCAAAACCAATGAGAATAGCCTACATGCCCACCGTTTGGTTGCTAGGCCAACTAGGCCAACTTGCTAGGTATGCACAGCCATATGTTCTCAAGCCACTGCCGGATATGACGTCGATATGCCGACCAGACGAATATAGGTACACCTAAAGTAGATCCGTACTGTAGGACTTGCTGCGGCAACAACAAATAGCCATGGATATGTTACTGGCTGCTAAAGCTGACCTGTTATATTAAAAGAGATACTTTATAATACAGTATATAAGTATATAATCCTCCTGTACCTTCTTTAACTGACCCTTTAATCTGTTTTCACCTGACTGCCTCCCCGACACACACACACACACACACACACATATACACACTGTACAGATAAAGTGTAATAATGTGTGAACAATGACACCTAATCATCATTTGAGAACAGACGATTATCAGACCACATTGTGAAGTTTAATGAAGAAATGCCAGGACTACAATTAAGCATGTTATTAATGCTCAAAGGCTCTGGTTAATATAGCCTTATTCACAAAGACAGACATCAGCTCGCCAACATCTCTGCAAGTTTGTGTTAATATAGAAAGGGCAATTAAGGCTCCTGTAACCGTGTTACTGCGTGAACTCCTGTGTAACTCCTGTAACCATGACAGCTACAAGCAGGTAGGCAGGCTGTCAGACAGAAAGACATACTTGTTGACGGACAGGTGGAGAGGCAGATACATCCAGACATTCGGAGAGACAGCAAACAGATTTGTGAGAGCAGCTGGCAGACATTACCTCAAACCCTGTTGTAAGCACTGTCATTTGATAGCAGAATATAATATATTACCTATACAATTACGTACTAGATACCCTACAAAGCCTAAGTGCAGTAACTACGCAAACAGTCAAACTGTTTTTCTCAAAAACAAAAACAAATTGAACTCTGAAACTTTGTCACAAGATAAAGTGGATATCAAGAAGTTCATTCTTATTTCTATAGTTAGTTTGAACGGCGCGAGTAGTATAAAATATTAAACGTACCTAAATGTCAAATAGGATTTTGTGGCAATCTTTTTTTTTGTACAGAATATCCTGCTTGCCTTACTTAAAGGCATGGTTATTCATTTTCAAGAACGTTTGCTATATTTGAGCTCAAATCAAAACTATATTTCTTTACACGGGCCACCGCACACATCAAAACTCATTGTGAAGCAAAGCAAAGTGCTATGGCTTGGTTGTTGTGAGACATTTTGTTTATGTAAGTAAGTAAGCAACTTTCACAGACAAAGGTCACAAAGTGCTGTACAGTAAAAGCAATGCAAACAAATAAAGTCCTACACCGTACAAAATAAAAGTACATTATAATATAAAACAAAAACCTAACTATGTTGCTCATTAAAAGCTTGCCAAAAAGATGGGTCTTGAGCTGTTTTTCAACAGCGGCCACAGAATCCAAGGCTCTCAAGTCTAAAGGGAGAGAGCTCCACAGCCTTGGTGCCACCGCACCAATTGCACAATCACCTCGTCTTAAAATGTGTTCTCGGAACCATTAAAAGCTTTTGGCTTAGAGACCGCTCAGAGATCGACCAGAAGTGCTTGGATGTAAGATGTAAATAGGCGCTTGACCGTGCAAGGCTCTGTAGGTAATGACCAAGATTTTGAAATTGATATTAAATATGTTCCTATTTACAGAGCCAAGGCTGTGTATACTGTAAGTATCAACTTATTTTTTCAACACGTACAGAAAACAGTAGGCTAAGCTATCAAAATGCAAGGATATTTAGTGATTTTGACTAAATGTGTATTCGCATACAATTAGCAATAGCTGAATTTACCTTTAATAATATTAATAATATAATATAGCAATCTTTATTTATATAGCACTTTACATAGAGAACTGCAGTTCAAAGTGCTTTACAGAGAGGGAATACATGTTGTGCTTCCCATAAACAAATACTTAAGTACAGAGAAAAAACATTAATAAAAATTGTTAAAGGAATCAGATTAAAAAATAAATAAAAGAAAAATTTAAACAGATGCATAAAACGAATACAATAAAGATACATAACATTATACTGACTTACGTTAATAAAAATGGTTAAAGGAATCAGATAAAAGAAATTTAAGAGAAATTAAAACCTTATCATTTTTGTTGCTATGTCAGAACGTCAACACAATGCGTATAGCGCCATGCTAATCTGGTGGAGGAGGTGCATATTCCATTAGCAGTTTAGTCATTAATACATGTCTTTTATAGATGGTTATATCCCCTTGTACCCACAAACCTCAGTGTAGGAATTACCAAGACTGCTGTACAGCACAAGAAGTGCTGTACAGCCTCAGATATACAGACCCTGCATGTATATTCACCAGACAACTACAGACTATTAAACAATGCTTGTTCGGTGGGATTGATATACAGACAACAATCGGTCTCTGTGATCACTGTTCCAAACGGGCCTGCCAAAGATCTTTTTCCCACCACAACACCGGTACGGCGACCGGACCTTCCATGAGATTTTTACATAATATGATACTGAAAAATCATAAATTGACAGCAGATTAATATAGACAACAGTCACGTTGCACGTGCACCATTTTCTGTAGAGTTTAGCAGTACAGCTCATTTGAATAGATTTTTAGAGTTTTTAAGTTTTATTTGAAAATATTTTTCTCCGTCACACTCTTACTAGAAACTTTCAGTAAACCACTGCCAGGCGACCTTAGTGTTCTGGGGGGTATGTAGTTGACCATTGCTGAGGTGCTTTAAGCATAACTTAGAAAAGTAGCACAATAAAGTATAATTATTTGGCACAACATACGTAACAGCTCCAGTAGAGGAGATACTGTAATATCAGATCTTTATAGCAACTGTTTCACCATTAGCTTGGCTACTTTGACACCCATTTCTCAGTAGTCTACCCTTCCACATTTACATTTAATTATTTTATCCAAAGCAACTTAAATATAATAGTTAAGTTTAATAGTTGGACAGGTCATACAATGGTAAGCAAACAATATTCTTAAAGAATAATTCGACCATCTTGACATCATGAAAAAATGAAAAGAACTTTTATTGTCACACACACATTGCAATATTCATCCTCTGCATTTAACCCGTCACTCAAGGGAGCAGTGGGCAGCCGCCCGGGGACTCCAGATGGAATCCAGCGTAACTGGTCAAATGGCACTGACTGGAGAGTGAACCTAATATAAAGATGTTTCTCCTACATATCCTAATGACTCGATGCTTCTCTTACTGTATATCCTTTTCTGCAACTCCGTCAATCACACCAAGCGCTTCCTTTATTGTCGTTCCCTTTAATACTATGACTCAGCGACAGGACACAGCATATCTTTGTCTCTTTCTAAGACAGATATCCCCCGCCAATCCCCCTCCAACCCCTAAACCGGTTGCTATGTCCTCAAAAAAACGACAAACTGTCGTCGGTGTCTGTTCTGTAACCCCAAGACATGAGTGTGTGAATACTGTTCAGTTGTATCCAACATGCTGTAATGATTCACATCTCCATCTGCGCCCACCACCTCCCATCCCTCCTCTCCAACCACCACCCAATCACAGACACACAAATAAGATACTAAAACCTCCTTTGATCTTCCCTCTCATCCTATATGCGCTATAAAGTCTTTTCATGGCTTTGTCACAAAGCAACCCCCCCCATCTCCCACCTTTACATTGTAATTCTATCTTCCCTACATGCCTGCATGTAGTTTATTTGAAGCACAACACCAGGACTAACAACTACTTTAATAAGCATTTAGTCTTTTCATTTTTAAGTTTTACATATTCAATGTACCTGAATGTTAATTAATGCAGTTAATTAAATGTCAATTTGATGCGTTTTAAACAAATTAAAGACGCGGAACGTGGTAGACGGAAAACACTTTCTGGACGGCACGGAATAAAAGTCCAACAGAATGGCAGTTGCTATGGCGATGTCGCATTGTTTACACATAATTTAATAAAAAATATATTCAACATTATTATTTAGTAGCAAATGTTTTATGTAATTATTTATGTATTGTATCTAGTATTCTAGGGTTGTTGCACCAAAAGTATCACCTTCTCGTTGTCGATGTTTTCTCCGTGTGTGAGGGAGCTACGAACATCCGGTTGTAAATGGCGTCCCGGAGGACGGCAAAAAGTTTAAAAAGTTTAAAACCGAAAGCCGTTTTTTGCTGGCCTAAACTGGTTTTGCTATCCTGCTCTCGTCCGCGAACATGATATCCAGTTTGCCGTCTGCTGTGTTACATGTGAACCCAGCATTATTTTTGAGAATGCTAGCTAATTTCAAATCGCTAGAAACAAAACATTATCCCGCTCACACATTGGAACTCATTGTGAAGCAAAGCGTGGTGCTTTGTTGTTACCTCTGTGTTCACCACTTTGTTTATGTTACTATTTATGTGAGCTGGGTAGAAGTACCGGATATTTTTTCCAGTCCACAAAAAACGGTAAGATAGCAAAATACGAGGAGAAACTTGGTGAATTTGACAAAAAAGTGTATAAGCTTACAATTAGCTTGCAATAGCTGACCATACCGTTAAAGAGGCCAAGATGCCCGTACCACCTCAACATTATACTGTATATAAAAAAACTTGAAATATCTTTTGAATAAATACCTGGACAACATGGACACTGTCACACCTTCCTGATTTCTCTAGTTCTTTCTAAGTTACTTGGTCTTCCAAGCACATTGTTTTCTGTTGGTGCTCCTTTCCTGGAAAACAAAAACCTTTGCTGCTAGCTAATTTTATAAATACATAACAATACATTATCAAAAGCAGTACTCACTTTGTACAGTATGTTGTCGTGCTATAAACATGGTATGTTAATATGGTCTTACTTTAAAGAATTAGAAAATAATATTTAGCAAGAAGGTGGCACATTGCATCTTTAACATCCCCCTATAGTCTCACTTTGCCACTTCCATTTATGTAAGGTCATTTGTTTACGTAGAGTTTGTGTACTAACCTGAAGACTTTGTCCTTGTGCAGTCAGGCTCAACGTCATCATCGTCCACAGGTGTGTATGAGACTGTGTGTGTATGTGCTTTGCATTCCAACATGGATGATTTGTCCTTGTGCGTCCGAGCGTCGCAGTAATTATACATTTCTCACGGGTGCTTGGAGTGTGTGTGTGTATGAGATGTGTGCATGCACGTGTGTGTCTGTGTATATTCTGTATGTTAGTGTGGTTTGATTTTGAATGTCTAGGAGAGGAGCAATTGATTTTACACATACACACACGCGCACACACACACACACACACGCATGCACACATAATTACTACATTGGTAAATAATACCATTGTGAGTCTAACCTTGCTTAAGACTTTCTCTGAAAAGTCAGAGCCAAGTCAGAGCCCAGACCTCATCCCAATACAGATGCTATGGAATGACTTGAAAAGAGCTATAGGAATAGGTAGGTGTGTGTGTGTGTGTGTGTGTGTGTGTTTGAGTGTTTGAGTGACAGAGAGAGAGAGAGAGAGAGAGAGAGTTTGTGGGGAAGGGGTCTAAGCAATCATTATTGTTATTGCAATTCCTGCCAACTTTAGCAAAACTGCTGAGGAGGCTATATGTCTGTGTGTGTGTCTGTGTGTGTAAATATGTGTACACAAGTGAATGTCCTCCATGCATCACACACACAGACAAACACACACACGCACGCACGCACGCACACACACACACACACTAATAACAGGCTTTAATGGACCCCTGGAGGCTGAAATATAACTCACACTTATGCAGTTTCTGAATATCTCTCATGATCTCCACAACAAAGCCCAGACTAACCCGGGGAAAGAGCGATGTTTTTATATGTCTCTTGCGCATACTCTGAAAGTGAATTACACTGCAGCAATGGAGCCAATTAACACATTACTTTACAATACATACATGTAGAGAACCCTCTTTTAAAACTGTTACTTTACTTTCCAGAGTGTTGGAGACCGTAATGCAAGGGGAAGCCATTTAGAGGGGCCATAAATTCTCAGGGAAGCACTCATTTATTTAACAATTTAAACGGTATTCCCAGGGAAGGGTGAGGTAATATGTTTAGAAAGTCCACCCAAAATCCCATAGCTATTTTATACTACCCAATTTATTTCAGAACCACTAACTTTCATTCACAATACATTATTCAGACAAAAAGAGCCAAAAATACCCCATCCCCGTCTACAGTATAGAAATTGTATCCGTATACTGAACTACTGTAAAATACTCTGCATTGGTTTCCATGCCGTTCCCAACCACTTATGATTCATGGCACCTAAAATGAAGTAGTTCATAGGCAGCTAACACTACTGAAAACATGGAACATCATACAGTATTTGCGTCACTTAATAAAGATAATAAAACCTGATTACAATATTTTCAAAAAGAATGTCAAAATCACTAATCTCCAACCACATGGTGGGCCATTATTTGAAATATGTTGACTTGAGTATATCAGCATCCAGTATGTTCTATGAAATGTGTGCATGCACGCGTGTGTGTGCATGTGGTGGTATTAAGCATGCTTAAGATAAATAAATGACAGTTCAATTAACCCACAACCATATTGTGCATATATCAACACCAAAAGATAGGTGTAATTGGTGGGCAGTTGTTATACATTTGACAGATCTCACTCAACTGACAAAATAATAAAAGTGGAAAATGTGTTAATGTTTGCCACACACACACACACCCACCCACACACACACACACACACACTCATGCATACAGTGGTTATAAAAAGCCTACACACCCCTGATAAAATGCCATGTTTTTGTGATGTCAAAGAATGAGGCAAAAATAAATCATGTCAGAACTATTTCCACCTTTCATGTGACCTATAATGTGAACAAATCAATTGAAAAACAAGCTTTTCTAGGGGGAACATTTTAAAATTTAAAACCTGGCATTTTAACAGGGGTTTGTAGACTTTTTAAATCCACTGTACATGATATCGGAGAGCCTTTAGGTAATATTGTCAAAAACAGGCTTGACAGATGGCCTTTTCACTCAGACATAATAGTAGATCCTTAGAAATGAATATATATGTCCATTCACAGATAGATACCATCTTCTTACCTATTTGTGAAAATGTGTGTGGATTGACACAGCAGTTGGTGTGGTGTGTATACTGTTCCCTCTGAGCATTAGTGTGTGTGAGAGACAGCTATATAAAACGAAAAGCTGACTTAGATCTTTTACAGTGTGTTCAGTATCTGTGCAGTAAGCCATGTGCTTCATCTGCTAGGCTATATCTACTTGACTTGTACAACAGTTTACTTTCAGCACAATAGATTGTATAATATGTTTAATCACTGGTATATCAAAAAACCACACTGATATGTATCCAACCATGTGCTAATGTGTTCATCTGCTGGATAATGTTCCTGTAAATAGCTTTTTTTTTGTATTTAAACCTGCAGCCCACATTGTTTCAATTTGTTTGTTAATGCGGTATTATTTCATTCCTCTCTCATTCCAGTGGAGGCAAATAAACACATTTCGTTACCATATGGGTGAATTCACACCATTGTAAACACCAGCAGCAACAGACATCCTGAGAAAACCTTGCGACTTCTTTAGATAAACCAAAGGTATCTGATAACATTATCCTTCTAAACAGAAAGCACTGGAAATCATTCAGTCTCTCTCTCTCTCTCTCTCTCTCTCTCTCTCTCTCTGAAATATGTTGCTGCCATGTCCCTGGCAGAAATGCGGCCCATGTGACCTCATTGGCGACAGTCGGTTACCCTGGTGAAAAACGCTGCTACACCAGCGATCCGTCTCAGAAACACACCGTGTGATGCATCAGTACTTCATTATACACAGTGTACTGTTGCAGCTATAGCAACAGACCCACGTATGCACAGTTACTGTGGGTCTGATATAAAAGCAAAGAAACACATATAATGGTAACGTTAACATGAAAGACACGGGTAGACGTGCTGGGAAAACGAAGAGGAGCTTAATATAATAATGCTAAACCAAAACACTGAAACTCAAACAATATCCAGCAAGGGGTAAAGGAAAGAAAGAAACCATAAGCACGCTGATAAGCAACGCAACACAATACAAGACGGGTTGCCACGGTGCTTAGACCGGAGATTGGCGCACCGACGTGGTAGCGTGCCGGAGAGAACAAGGCCCCATCACACCAATATCATACAATAAAGTACATTGTCACGCTGATCGAGGTTTGAACCCAAATGCACGACACGCAGGCAGGACTTGAGCAAACATAAAGGTTTTATTTAACCCTGGGAAAACACTGGGGCTATACACCTACACCTAGACAAGACAGGTAGACAAACCATTGGCTAACAACAACAAGGGACATGTGCTACACATTAGACATGATTACATAGATACAGGTGGACGTAACTAGACTAGGAAACAGGCTCGAAACACAAGGTAAACACAGGGCAGGGAGTGACAGGGAAACAGGCCTGAAACACAAGGTAAACACAGGGCAGGGAGT
>JAODOY010076134.1:0-15689 GCA_025399855.1 Forbesichthys papilliferus
TCTCCAACACAGCTCATTGATTAATTTGATTGCAGCCTTGCTTTTCGCCAGGAGAGGTCGCTGTAACTGAAGCTTCGTGTAATGAACCTATTTTCGAAACAATTTGCTCAAGTGGTTCAGTGCTTCACAAAAGCTTCATTTGGCCATCACTACGTGCAACGACTTTAAACTAGGCTCCAACAAGAACTAACAAAGCTACGGTTAATGTGATTGCATCACTGTTGCCATATAAGGCGTGGCAACATTTTCAGCTTTGACTGACATGCTTTTGGACAAATAGTATTTGTTTAACCAAAGAAAATGGACTGCTTTGACCACTGTACGGGACGTCATGACCAGCTCACGGTGTTCCGTTTTTGAATGCTAACGCTGTAGCAGTTGGTTCTATCCAGGTACCTCTCTTTCCAAAGCTTTATCCAACATATTTAAACATGTTTTACTGACAAACATAAGACTCTTGCGGGATTCTTGCACTACATTATAATTTGTTTGATGTAATTGAATACATATTTATACATTTTTGAGCCAAGGAAAAGTGACCTAACATGACAGTTCATGTCTTTTGCTCAAAAAACAGCTAATATACAAAAAAAGATTTTTATAATTTGTTTGATAAATACTTTGATTTGTTATTCTTTAATTTAAAACGTTCATACTTTTTTAAAATAAGTTATAAAACGATTTCCCCCGTATGGACTGGTCCATTCTATAGAACTCCATTCGTATTTTTCTCTCCTGGCGCTATTCTGCCTGCTGGGCAGAGCTTCGGTACTAACAGATCTTGTCTGAAATAAATATATGATGGTAGTCAATCTGATTTGGCTGAAAGCAGGAAGAAAACACACCATCTAGAAGCATTTCTAACATTTTGGGCCGTGACGTAATGATTTCTGTGATTTACGTCAAGAGTACGGTACACCGTGAGTAAATGTGGAAAACGGAACACCGTAAGTCTACGGTAGTCATAAAAGTATACATGGTAAATTATGAACAACTTATTTGAGAGTTGTGGCTTTAAACGTTTGAAAAACACTAAAAGACAAAGTTCACATCTAAACATGTATTTCTTTGTAACAACGCTTCTTGGCAATTAATCTTATTGGAAAGCCTGATTATTTCCCCATTATAATTTTTAATGGTGCCACATTTGTAAGGTAATTGCATTTTTGTGGGATGAGTCGATTATGTGGGTTGCGGCCATGAAAAATGTGCCAAATCTTCTGACAATGCCAAACAGCTTTTCTTTGCTGTTGACTCTTGTTTGGTAGATTGAATGATTGAAGCAGGGCTTGAAATTAAGGCTTGTCCGTTGTCCGGAACAAAATCGATTTTTGAAGGGGCAGGTGCAGGAGGATTTTACTTGCCCTACCAGACAAGTAGCCTGATGAAAATGTAAATGTAAATAATGAAAAATTACTTTCAGTATAGACAGACATGTGTAACTTATGTTATTTTCATTAATTATTCCGTTTAAAAATAATGCAGCGTGCCAGTGCATGCACCATAATAATGCTGATTCCACCGATGTCTGCAGCGCATTCTGGCTCCAACGCGGGTTTGTTCTACTCTCTCCAGATGTCAACTTACTGGAAGCATTTCATAAGCGGAGCGCAGCGAGGCAGATGTATTGGCGAGATCAACAAAACTATACTACTTCAAAATAAAAGCTCCGTAAAATATACCAATCTCTCTAAAATAAGTCTCACTTTAGTTTACATGTAGCAGGTTATTTTAACCCTCGTGCTGTCCTATGGGTCAAAATGACCCGGTGCACTTGCCAGTAGAGGGCAGCAACTACAACACGGACATATGACATTCCGCGGTTTGCTCCCTCTGCTGCTAGTCTGCTGAAATGCCTTAGGACAGTGCGAGGGTTAAATGTTTGTCAAAAATTCTATTAAAATAATAAACTACAGGCTACTAATAACTTGTAAATAACAATTAGTTATATTTAATATTTGACCTGATGGACATTACAGCTAACCTACAACTAACCTAGATATAAATAGGCTACCATATGTAATGTATTGCTATATTGTTTCTGATAAATACATGATACAGTTAGTGTAATCTCAATTAGGGCTGTCGCGATAACAGCAAAATTGGAATACCGCGGTGTTGCTTACCCAACCGCAGGCCGTGGAAAGCAACCGCAATGTTAACATTGATTTTTTTTATGAGGCTAGCTAGCCCATCGAATATGACGTCTGATCTAGGGCGTGTGCGCTAAGCACAAATTCCCCCAGCCCCATTAGCCGGTTGTAGCTTCTTATAATACATCCATGGTTGTAGCCTTTGGGAGTGTATGTATTTACGACACTCGGACGTCACGCTTTACAGCACTTTACTACAGTTTAGTAAAGTGCTGTATTTAGTCTGGGAAGCGCATCGTGCATTGCAGACACACTCGAGTGATTCTTTTGAGACATATCTGCATTTCGTGTGGGAAAGAAAATTGAATATGTTGTCCCCTAATCTTTCGGGTTGCTAAACCGAAACTGTGCCATCACTTTCTTTCTACATGCTACCTAAATCAAGGCGGTGTACCGTAGGCTACGCTTGGCGCATCACAGGCTTTTGAAATTGCGCTATTTAATATGCTTTATTTAATATGCTTAACTTAATAATTAGTCATATTTTCCAGCTGATATTTTGGCCCAACATCTGCCAGACAAAGTTACACGTGATTACCAGCAGGCTTACTAAACTGGTAGAAAGCCTATGATGTTGCACAATTGTCTCACCACGGACTAAGATCACGTTGTCTATAAATGACCCAGAATCACACCATGCTCTGCGCAACGAACTTGACCATTCAAAACAAAAACAAAAAAATGGCGATAATACCGCAGACCACGATATTTGGGTACCCTTAATCACCGCAAGGACATTTTCTTCACCGTGACAGCCCTAATCTCAATTTAATTTTGTAATTTTAAGAAATGTACTAGTATTCCTCTATTGCAGCACACCTTTAGTCAAAGGTGGACAAATGCCTACATTCACCGAGATCCCGGTCGGCGCTCCAGATGTATATGTCGGTTAAAATGCATTGTAGTAAATTACAGCGTAAACACGTGAATGTTTGCAACACAAATATGCGACGTAGTTCTCCATATTTTATTCGCTTCAATGCTGATTTTGTTTGACTTTCGCCATGCGATGTGTTTATCAACAAACCATTGCTGTCAAATGACAATAGCGGAACTTTTTACTCAGCCGGTAAAGTCTTGATAAGATGGAAACTATTGCTGGAAAGGTCGAAGGCACCGTTTGCGTATGTTCTTTGTGAATGTATTGCTCTCTGATAATCCCCTTGGAGCGCAAATTAGCCTACTTGCTGTTTTTATTTTCAACAAGTGGAGGCGGAGCACTTCCATGGCACCGTACGCGTGCATTTATGATTTCCGGTACAAAAACGAGTCATGTCATGCTTTCTAAATTTTGCCATCGACTTGGTATAGGTTCCCGTAACATCCCTACACTGTATTACCTTGTTTAGGAGAAGTGTATATGTTCTACATATGGAAGTAAATGTCTGTTCTCTTTTGGTGTATGGTGGAAACACTTTCAGCGTGTACGTATAATCATAATGTCTTATATAGTGATTGAAATACTCAGGAGTGACTGACCAGTCACGTGGTGGATAGGCAATATTAAATATTAGAAAGTAGGATGTTTTATTTCAATAACTACTGTTTTCAGTCCATACAACAGTTAACCACATGTTCACAGCGTGACACAAACCCGTTAGTGCCTCTATGGGGCCATTCCCGGCCTCATACTGTGAAGAGGAGACCGAATGCAAATTAAAGGTCTAAAAGGTTTTAAATGCTTCTTAAACTAAGCCCATGTGTATATAGTCTTGTTACATTGTTGGCATAAGTCAATGCCACCATAAATAAAGGTTATATAGCTATAACTAGCAAACGCTAAGTATAACATTAAAAACCCATAATCATGTAGATAGGTACTGCCTCTTGGAGGCCGTCAAAGCATGGTCTATTTTGGGGCTGTGTTCACTGGTGTTATTGCTATGCTTCATTTATGTTTATGATTTTCCATTATTAAGTTTCTTCTTTTGCTATGATCGTTTGACAATATCAAGTCAACTATTATCAAAGTTGGGAAGGTACCTACACCCCCAACACAACCCTTTGACAAGTTTGGGAGCCCCGCCTTCATCTCTTATATTATCTGTTAAACGTCCCCTTTGCATTAGCGTTAGCCGCTAGTTAGCTCACCTGTAAAACAAATAATTAATAGTCAGAAGTGAATTGTCAAACAATTTTTGCCTTAGTTCCACGCAACTAGCGGCTATCTCTTTTATGCTAATTTATAAGATGCTGTGGGAGTTATTTTCATAACTCTGCTTTTGTGGGATATGTGCTCATTTGCTATTTCATTTGTGTGTGTTGTCTATTATCTACCATGTTTATTATCCAATTTCTTAAGCTATTTTAAATAAAGTCATTGTTGTTTTATAGAACACAAGGCCCTAGCCAGTAGGATTAACCCTTCAGTTGAGATGGAAATTAAAGAAATTATGAAAATAATATTTTGATTGTATGATTTAAAGCAGCGTGTCAGTGGCTCAATTATGTGCATGATCGATAGTCTCAATAACGCGGGTTCAAAACACTAGCGATGAGTTCTTTTAATAAAGCAACAAAAGCACTACTTGATTAAGATTAGAATTACAGACATTCTGTATGCGAGATAAAGGGGGAAAAAAAAGTTTAGCTTTTTCATCCGTTTTGATCATATAACTGAACTATAGTAAACTGTAGGCTACATGTGCAACTAGTCTACTCATGTATGCCTATTAAGAAATAGACTACATTTAAAAATAGGCCTACTTTTACAATGATGTTACATTTTCAAAACACTTAGGTCTACGGTTTTCCTACAGCAAGATTAGATAGATTGTTGGTCACTGGCATGAACAGCACATCCAAGCTGATCCCACAAATGTCCTTACTTTTTGTACGTAGTTTATTACAATTAAATGAGCAGCAAACATACCCTTGTTATTAGATCTTTATTCTCCTCCTCCAGCAGTGCACACCTCTGTTTTAACTCGACCACCTCCTGCTGAAGAGCCTCTGTTTCAGCCGCATCAGCTGCACCCAGATGCTGCTTGAGAAACCTGAAGGACACCAAGTTAAAGAACAAACATTTGGGCTGCTTCTCATAGACAATGACGGATACTTAATGGCTGTGTTTCAAGGACGCCGACTACTCTAATGTCTAGGATCCTTCGAGTAATACGATCAGATCCTTTATTATTAAGGTTTAAAGCATTCTATCAATGCATTTCTTCAAAACTTCATGCTTATTCAAGCCAGGCTCAGAGACGTGAGTATTATGCACATACACAAGGTAAAGCCACGATTTAATGATTGCTGAACGTTGATCACTGGCAAAGACAGCAGTAGTCTATTCACCTAGGAAGCAGGGACTGCTTATGGAGTTACATTAGAAATAGCATATGATAGAAAAGGCAACACGGTTGTGATAAATCAGGCAAATAAGACTGCGCTAAACTCCACCTTCTTTCCCCAGTGTGCCTTTGTGCATAGTGACTTGTGTTGAATTTAAGTTCCATAATTGTATTTTCACTTTAATGTTGGTATTGTTAGTACCAGTGTGTTGGGGTTAGGGATGGGACGGTTTATGTTTATCGCAATACAAATACTGATAACTGCATTGTTAATGTCCATTATCGTGATAATCATAAATATTTTTTTCACAAGTGACTTGACAAAAGCAGTCTAGCTCACTTGTACAGTCAAATTGTATTGATAGATAAACATTAGCCTACATCTTTCCAGTCAATCACCACTATGGCTAAAGACTTGGCTTGCCCATTGTGTCCCCCATATAAAAATTAATAAAATTTGTTGAAATACTGGTTTCAAAACTAAATCACGCAAAAAAGATAAAGCATGCGTGTCATGATACAAAAGAAATGTTTGTTTCTTAAGAAAATGTAATAAAGTGATTCCAGTATGTTTTAAAATAATTGTGATAATATTGTTTATCACAATTATTTTGGCCAGGATAATCGTGATATATATATTTCATATCATCGATCAAGATTGTATTTTCCTTACAATAATTGTTAGGGCACAATTACACAATTTACCTCCTTGAAGACGTAGTAGTAATTAAAACAGATTTTGGTAATGCAATTGACATGGCATTAGTTCTCGCATGGTTTTTCCTACATTTTACTCACTACAATAATTTAGAATCTTTGTTATATAGTAAGTGTAAGCTAGTTAAAGCTGTTTAAAATTGGATTCCAACTACAAGTTAAGTCTACTTCAATAACCTCCATCCCATCCATGAGCTTTAAACAATAACATTTTTATACCAGAAAAGTTTAAGCAATTGTCTTTTCAGCTGGCTGAATGTTCCTGAGAAAATTTATAATAAAAAATAAAAAAATTTAAAAAATTGTGCAGAAATTAAGTACTGAATGTGTATTTTCACTTTAAAGGCAGGGTCAGTCACTCTCGAGAATGCTTGCGTCGAGCTCAAATAAAAAAAAGAAATACTATCACTTCGCGGTCCATCATGGCACCAACCTCACACATCGAAAAGCATTGTGAAGCCAAGCATAGTGGTACTGCCGTGTTAAAACGAGCAGTGTTCACTACTTTGTTACTATTTATGGAGACAGGGCTGTGTATAAATACCAGATTTTTTAACCCGTACAGAGAACGGTAAGGTAGCGAAATGCGAGCTGATATTGAATGAATTTGACAAAAAGGGTGCGTGCCTAACTTGTTTGTGACAAAAGGTCCATTGCAAAAAATTAAAGATATATATACACACACACACACAAATCTCCAGTCATCACAATGCATGTTCCCAAAAAAAAACCCGCAACAAATAAAATGGTGGCAGCAATGACTATATAACCAGTTGGTACAGCAGCCTATCAGTTATTAAATAACGTACATTTTGAAAAACATTTAATACTATTGATAAGTGGTTTATGATGGGGTCAAACCGGTCAAAACTGAGTTTTTAATATAATAGTTATAATTTATTTTCCTTCACCAAATTAAGGAATAACCTAGAAGCTATAGCCTAGATCTTAAATTTCCTATTTAAAGTGGTATGCACTTATTGCAGTTATTTGTAATAGGCTTTGTTATTCACCACTCCCCCCCCCCAAAAAAAAAGGATGTTGGCGATGACAGCGTAAACTCTGTATTAAATTAATGTACTAATCTTTTAAATTAACATTACATTTTTTAATGTTTTTTTTTTTTTTAGAGTATTCGAATACTCGTTCGGAAATACCATCAAGTATTCGAAACTTGTAAAAATGTTATTCGGGACAGTCCTAGACAAGATTATTTGTCAATTTTAATGTAATTTGAAATTAGTTAATCATTACCATGACCTCTGTAAAAGAATAGAGTGCCCACCAATCGCAGAGCTGCAAAAGCGTAGCAACTTAGACAGCGTGTATAATTTAACCTTTCATATTCCAAAACAAACTGACAGGTTTGAAGGGATAACTTTGCCCGAAACATTGTATTTAGATGTTGATTGTAAAATTATGAAAGGATTAAAATAGTTTACTTAGTAATTAGGATATTCTTTATTTATACTAAAGGTCCAACTTTGTCCCCATCGGGGCCTGGAGGGCCCCGACAGTTCCCCACTGCTGGATACACATGCACCCCAATTCATGCATCTCTAGTGAAGCCCCTGGGATAGAGTCTTGACTAGCCTCTGAAGAGCTCGACCCACCAAGAAAGCGGGCCCATTTTAAATTGCTACCTCTTGAGAAAGGTTATACATTGTCAGAAAACGTTTTGTTGTATTCAAGGATACTCCAATGCATTTTCAGGCTTATCTGATTGTTCATATAACACCACCAGTACTGAAATACAAGAGAAAGAATGTGATTATTATCAGCTGAAGCAAATGTTTGTTTCTTCAAAAATGTTGATAAATTAAAAAACGTAATATTCATAAATAATTTATATCAAATCAAATATTTTAAAATTAAACGTACCACTTGTGAGGCTATCCAGAACTCCAGCCTTCTCCAGATATCTCCGAAACTGTTCTCTTTTTGAATCAGAAGTCTAGTAATAATGTAGAAATGTATCTAGTTTTAAAAAAAAGTGCAACCAGAAACTAGCTACCGTGCCGATACGGTAATGATTTTATTAACCAGGGAACTGCCAGTCAGATAACAAAACAGAACTGTTCGACAAAAACAATAGTAATTTAAAAAGCAAATAAAATAAAGTGGCAGTGTGATGAAGTATGATTAGTTACACAACATGCTCAAGCTTTATTATGATTGCCAACTTCTAACAAACACAAAAGTACTGTAAGTATTGCAGGTAGTTAACTGATTACGGTACGACACCTTGCTACGGTACCTCCTGACTCGCTAATGTTAGCATAGCCAGGCAAACTGTTTTGAAACACGTGACATAGCCTTTTAACATATTAGTTAAACAATAAATGTACTTACTCTGTAATGTGCCATAATGATGTCGATCTTATTTCTGTTGCAAACGAAAGTCAACGTTAAAGTTACACGATTACCAAAATACGCAACATGTGTTGAAGGTAACTTGCCGGGTGGATGTTTTTACTACTTTCGTTTATCTTCCTCCGTAAAGAGGGTGCGGTTGGGGGGCGTCTACCGTACTTAGCTAATGCTACTGGGACGCTGTTAGTGAAACCACGTGACTACCGACAGTAGCCGAACGTGACGTACTTATTCGTGGAATACGAATTCAGTCCTTTAAAAAAACAAATAGTGTGTAAAAAGCCACAGCTACAGTTAAACTATAGTAACTCGTTTTTACCTATTAATAAAATTAAATAATACACACGAAACATCACGTGTTTACTTCTACACCTGTTCTTTCTTCAGTGCTGAGTAGACTGCTTTCTCTGTGGTTTTATATTGCCACCTGCTGGTCTATTTTATACCAGCAGTTCGTTATCGTGAACGTACTCGTAATTGTTTACTTGCTTTTTGTTTGTCGTTCTTACGAGTCTTGCTAACCTATATACAAATATAGATATATATAAAAATATATTCGTAACTAATACGTGTATCAATTAGAACAAGTTTGACAAATGTACTCATATATTATGTTTGCTATTCAGGTGATAGGTCACAAAACAAGCCTGAACACTAGTCAGGTGACAGAGATAAGCCTACGCAGAGTGACAGCCGAATCGACAAACGCCAATTGGTCTAGTAATATGGATAGCCAGTAATAATTGGGGGCGGGATTGAATGCGAGTTTTTCTCATAGGAAAGGAACCCCAAAGGATGAGTGAAAACTCGCTCTCTCTGTGTTTGGCATTACGTGTTATTTCACCGTTCGTGCTGTAGAAGGACCCCCCGGTGCAAGCACGGCCGTGTTAAGACAATTGAGGGGGATAAGGGGAAGCGACCGACATTTGGTCAAAATGTCTATTCAGTATTCAGATGTGGAACCGCTATCTGACAGCTACGGGGTAGCCGACTCATTCCCCAAAGATTTTGGTTATGGAGAAGATGAGGCCGACATCGAGGACAGTCCAACACCATCCGATAGCAAGCCAAGAATTCTCTTGATGGGTTTGCGAAGAAGTGGAAAATCTTCAATACAGAAGGTATGAGGTTGGTGATCTCTGGATATAAGCTTCTAGCGTCTTACAGTCCATTCAAGGGACGTTAGCCTAATGGCTAGCTAGTAAGTCTTTTAGTCTAGCATGCATAAAGGTTTATGAAAAGGCGTCACATACGTTTGGGAGGATATGTTGATAGTACGGTAACAGAACTAGCGTTATATTCTAATCTAACATTTTAATAACCACACATTAGAGCAGAGACATGTTCAGTGCATCGTACTGTTCCTATGTGGACAACAAGTGAAGTGACAAGAAGTGCTCTTCGGCTCCTCCCTCTATCAGAAAGCTACTAAAAGCAGCTTTGATTGATCGCTCTCACATGACAGAAAACATGCCACACCTTTTGTGGCATCTGCCACCTCAGTGGCAAAGACTGCTGCTTATAGGTATGTAATATGGTTCTTATTGTTAGTATTGATTTAGCGTTAATTTCCAATAATTGTACTGTTATTATGACATTGATGATATTACAACCAAAACCCCTCATTTAGCTAAGCATTTGTTTCAAACCATATTAGACTGTTTGCACTGACAGTGGCCCTTGTTCTGTGTATAGAAGCAATCACCTTTCTCTTCTCTGTAAGCCTCTAGTAGATGAAAAACCTGATTAGTCTTTTGCAGGTTCAGTGTGTACCCAGTGACCTAACTGCCAACTGGTTTCAACTATGCCACAGTGTGTGAATGCAGCCATCCACAGACAGATCGGCAGACCTGACAACATTATGTTTTTATAGTCAATGGCAGATACAAATTCTGGTTCAGAGTGAGGAATATTGCAGCCTGGTAAAACCACCCTGAATTTGCCAGCTCTGTCTCCATGGTTTGTTTAACTAGTCAGTCTGGGAACTCTTAATTTAAAACTGTTAAAGATGATTAATCTAAGCCCTATTGGTGTCCAGGTATGTAGTTGTACAAATCATCTATTGGTGGTTCTTGTTCTGATTGGTTGTGGTGGTTTAGTCAACTGGTAATAAACGGTGTTCAAATACCCTACTTATTTAAATAGATTACATATTGGCATAATCTGAGACAATTTACTTGAATAGAGTGTTCCTAGATTAATATGCAGAGGAGAAGAAATCATGGAACATTTTTTTAATTACATAAAATAAATATTATTAAGGTAAGGAAGAAAATGGTTGTTTTCGTCAATGGCTTAACAAAATACATCGTTATTGGAACAATTATTTTTGATAGTGTCTCAAAAACAATGGATTAAACCTGGTGGATGGCCCTTTTAATTCATTTTTTTTTACATGGATGGAGTGCCAACAGGTATTTGCCATCAACATCTGCTGCCAGCCAAAACGTGATTCCACATTTATCCGACGTGTTATGCATGTACTGCATTAACTGTCTGTATTCGGGAAGAGCTGTTCGTCCACAGTAATATCTTCAGCCCTGGTTTGTAGCATGCAGTGCAGTTCTGTATGAATCTCTCTTACACTTCGGTCACATTACATTGACATCACATTAGCGCCATCTTGTCAGTGGTCATCCGGCCTCTTTTATCAAAACCAGAAACTTTCTGTCTGTGTTCTTCCAGCAGTATGCACCTGTCATGTAGAGACACAGAATGAAGACATTCCAGGAGGCTACTCACTGTGCATGCTTCAGCCACTGTACAGTCTCTGATGTGCTGCAACACCAGTCCATTACACAAGCTTGCACATGCTTATCGTTTTGTCGCAAATGTAGGGGGCCAGCTGTCTCCCTGTGCCTCTGCTACACTCAATGGTAGTCCATGTTTTCAAACGGAACGGCAATATATGCATTGTTTGAATACAGTCTTTGTTTTAACATTAACAACATAGTTATGTACTGTTGAAAAAAACGTAGTGTTGAACTCTATACACGTCCGAGTACCAGCATCACCAAACTGTGGCGAAATTAATTATTAATTTAAACCATTCTGTCATTTCAGGTGGTATTTCACAAAATGTCTCCCAATGAGACTTTGTTCCTGGAGAGCACTAACAAGATCTACAAGGACGACATATCCAGCAGTTCCTTTGTCAACTTCCAGATTTGGGATTTCCCCGGTCAGGTGGATGTTTTTGACCCCACTTTTGACTACGAGATGATCTTCAGAGGAACTGGGGCATTGATCTTTGTCATTGATGCTCAGGTGAAGAAAGCAGCTGGTCGAAGTACCCAATAAGAATGCATGGTATTTAATGAGATGCAGAGAGGCCATTATTAACTGTCAAAGCCTTGTATTTTTAAATTGGTATACAATAGACAAGCCATGTAACAGTAAGATGCACAGAGTGCCGCATTGTTCTGCGATATGTGTAGCAGGTTATAAATACAAGGGTGACACTTGATCCCAGAGGGGAAATTTAGAATGTCTGTAAATTGGTCATGTCAGTCCTCACATTAATCATTGCAACAACAGAACTTTGAGAGAGCCACTTCTTGTAAGAGCCCCCTACCCACTTAAGATTACAGAATCAATTACTTTCCAAAACACTCCTGGGACAAAGTTTACCCTGGGTCTTCTGCTGTTAACCCAACCCATTGATCAGTTCTTGGTTCACAGTTATGTTTATATTAAGTTGAATCCTTACGTAACAGGCTGAAACAGATCGTCTGATCATGTGTTGCAATTGTCCCGAATAGTGATCTAATTACTAATCACACTGGAGCACACACTTGTAATGAGATTTACACCAGATGTTGTTGTTTAGACACAGGGGCACTGTCAATCTTTTATTAAAAAAACAAAAAACTATTGCTGTTTTCTCCCTGTGTCAGTTATGGCTTGCCAATATGAGCAAAGTTGAGTAGGCTTTCCTAGTCAATTCACCCATAAATATGAATTGAAAAATGTAGGTACTTTTTTCTCCATTCTTTCTTTGTCGAAACACATAAAAGACACATGCCTTTTAAAATGTCACAGTCTGAGACTTAATGGCGTATAGGCTTCACTTCCTTCACAATGGCGATTGTACACAAATTTGTGATTCCTTTAGTTCTTACCCATGTCATTTTCCTATTCCCCAGGACGATTACGTGGAGGCCTTGGGCCGACTGCACCTGACCGTGTCGCGGGCCTACCGGGTCAACCCCGACATCAACTTTGAGGTGTTCATCCACAAGGTGGACGGCCTGTCAGATGACCACAAGATTGAGACCCAGAGAGACATCCACCAAAGAGCCAACGATGACCTGGTGGACGCCAGCTTAGAGAAGCTACATCTCAGGTACAAACAGCCAACCGCTTGCATCGCCGTGACAACCAACCAAGTTGTCAGACTCGGTGCCTGTTTGCTACTCCTGTTGTGTCTAAAACAAGCTGCACTGCTCGTTTTGTGCAGAAATCTGCTCCATGGTTGAAGCTTTCCATGTAACCTCTAATGTACTGTGATTGGGCTCTCTCTGGCAGCAGACGCACGTCTTTTGCCTCCTACCAAGTGTGGCGTTGATGAGAGTTCTTTCACATAGCACCAATGAAACCCACTACTGGCTTTGTGAGTTCCTGTCACAAGGCAGCGTTTACATGTCATGTTTTAAACTAAGATGGAGGGCCAGTCTACTCCAAGCAAATGTGTGACAGTGGAAAGCCTGCCCTGTATTTTTGTCAATTACAGGATGGCCTTCCTTTGCATATTGAAATGCTAGCTTTGTTAAACTGGCGCTGGATTATTTTTCACCTTGTCCAAGTACTATGTGCTAACTCATTATATTGATGTGAAAGGCATTCTAAAATCAGGTTCCTGTAAATGACTGACCTTTACTATGATAACACTGCACAACAACATAGTACTTGTTTTGCTCCAATGTACGCCTGTGATAGCAGGCTGAAAGATATGGATGATTGGGGTCAAGAATGCCAATAGCCTGTCAACAGACAGGCTATTGGCTCCTGATTGAATCCTGTCATTACTGTGAGCTTCCTCTCTGACCCGATGAAACTTGGTCTGGCGTTGTTTAGTTAGGGCCCTGTTGGCAAAATAGTTATTAATAATTCCCTGCCTCTAACTACGCTTTTCATAAGTTATTCACATTTTAGTTGTTTTATATTGTTATTTCGTTTAACATTCTCCAAACGAGGCTCAGTTAACCAGATAAAACTAGATGGATGTTCATGTAGAAACAGTGACGACACATTTGAACCCAGTCAGCTCTGTTGTATCCAGGCAGGGTGGTTTTCCGCTGATAAGGCTGTGTTGATGCCTTGCATGCAGCTCTATTGTATGAGTGTGAGGGGGATATCAATATTGGCTCAGGTCAGGTAGCTGAGTCGACACTAGATTCATAATGGAGCCAGGAGAGGTGTTTGTTACCTAATGCCCTCTTTTCCACAACTTACTTATGCATGGTGTGTGCATGCTTGTATGTGTGAGAAAAGTATCTGTGCTTATTTGTTTATTCAGTCATTTGCTTTTTATGGGTTTTCTGTGTTGCAGCAACAAAAGAGTAAAAGTATTTTCCATTTAACCAACAGCTCATGATTTGTCATGAGACCTGCAGTTTTGTGTGCCCTTAGCCTACCTGTTATCATTCAATGTTTGAGGAACTTTCTATTCAGAGTTGAGCATTTGTTCACTTTCTGTTTATATCTCCCTCAATCTAGTTTCTACTTGACAAGCATTTATGACCACTCAATCTTCGAGGCTTTCAGCAAAGTGGTCCAGAAACTTATCCCTCAACTCCCCACCCTGGAAAACCTTCTCAACCTCTTCATCTCTGTAAGTAAGATAACCAGCGCAGTTTCTTAGATTACACGTGTCTTGTGTGACATCCTGTGTTATGCAAATCATTATGATTGTAACCTTCGTAGGTTTATCCTGCTAACCGTCCTTGTTCTCAAGATCTTTTTCAGCAAAATTGTAATGTTTTAAACCCAATGGGTTTTGGGTAACCTACCTGATGCTGTGGATATGTTTAGAAAAGTAAATCTTTAGATGGTAGAGCTGTACACAAATTATAGGATAAAACATAATTATATTCCTCCTCACTATTGACAATCTACCACATGTATCATGTGTCAGTTTGATCTGACTGTTTTGCAATCAAAATTAAGTTGTCAAATTACGTAATGCAATTTGTCTAACCAATAGTTTTTATGTTATGTTTATGTTTTGTTTAAATATGATTTTGAGCAATGTGGGCAATATCAAAACATACGTACATGGAATGTATGAGAGACTCCATTCCCAAACTCAGTCTACATCCATGCATCATGGAGTTGCACTTAAGAGTAAACTCGCCCCACTACCATATGAGTCAAGCATAGTGCACACACAAATAAACCAATTCAGACCGGAGTTGCAAGAGCAGCTTTCATGTAGGACGCTTGTGGTCAATAAGCATTTGGCGAGGTGTGGGGGAAGCCTTTGCAACACTATTTGTGAACAGGGTGTACTTGATTTTGATTTGAGAATTTCTTCTTTCTCCCTCATGCCTCATATTTTCTCAATCTACGCTATCTGTTTTCCCCCAGAATTCGGGGATAGAGAAAGCCTTCTTGTTTGACGTGGTCAGTAAGATTTACATTGCTACAGACAGCTCGCCAGTAGACATGCAATCCTATGAGCTGTGCTGCGACATGATCGACGTGGTCATCGACGTCTCCTGCATCTATGGGTGAGTCTGCTCAGATAAATTAGGATGACTGTAAGAATCAGCTCTAGCTTTCTTGAACCCATAAGAGATGTGAGTTTTGCTTAAATGGTAGGTCAGACGTACACAGATGGGACAGTGTGCACGCAATGCAAGATTCATGTTTTTAAGAATGTATTCCATTTGTCCTGAAATTATGACTACCACACGTTTTAATTCAGGATTCCCCAATCCAGGTCCTAGAGAGCCCTACATTTATCAGATGTCTCCCTGCATGTTTAAGATGTATTCCTGCTATTCCTGATTCAAATGAAGGTCCTGATAATGAGCTATTTTTTTGAATCGGCTGTGTTGGAGCAGGAATACATCTAATGTCGGGTATCCACTACACGATTTCAGGCCGATTTTGACCCGATTTGGTCGTGACCGACGCATTTTCAGTGTCGGGA
>JAODOY010076145.1:0-15688 GCA_025399855.1 Forbesichthys papilliferus
GTGTACCCTATGATAAAGGATGGCCCAGTGTACCCTATGATAAAGGATGGCCCAGTGTACCCTATGATAAAGGATGGTCCAGTGTACCCTATGATAAAGGATGGTCCAGTGTACCCTATTATAAAGGATGGAGGAAAGGAAGCACTGAAGCACCTTTCCTTAGCAATAATAGAATTCGAACAGCTCTTATCACACCTGCAACTTAGATACTTCCGGTAAGGAAGGTTTTCTAAGCAGAAAAAAACTATTCAGAATGTCTAGCTTGAGAAAGCATGTAGTTAATTTTTATTGCATTCCACAACTTGGAATCAAAACTTTTATGGTTATTTAATCAAAGCTTCGACAAGTAAGTATTATGCAGCCCTGATTATACGATTGTTAAATACTGATTGATCCCTGGCACTATGTCACAAAAAGGTAAGAAGAGTGGTGTGTTCCTTGTGTGATTTGTTTTGCATTTAAGTTCCATATTTGTAGTTACACTTTGATGATAGACGTGTTAGTTCCAGTGTGTAGGGATACAGTAAGAATGTTATTTTATCTTAGTAAATGCTAAAGTCTAAAGTACTTCATTTCAGGGTTAGGGTTACTGCACTACCAGGATTTTCAGTTTGGTGATGTCATTGTCCTGTGGTCCTCCTAGAGGAATATGATTGCCTGAGACCTGACTCTCCGAGTGGGGGAGGGTAGATGATTCCAGCATGAAAACTATATGAAATAAAATGAATAGGCTTAATAGAAATACATTGTATAGTCAGATCCTCATTTTGTCATTTGTATATAATCAGAAGGATTATAGCAAGATAAGATACCTTTGTAAAAGAGAAAGCTGATTGCTCCTGTCAACAGGACAAGATAGATTATAATCAGTTTTAAACATAAAGTTCTTTTGGGCTTCCGACTGTTCATATCTGAAACAAAACAGACACATTTGGAACATATAAACATAAACGATTGGAAGGTTCAGGAGTAAAACAACCTTATTTTAGCCCAGGCATGGATGCTTGTAATGGGACGGTACTATTGTACTGACCATTACATGATTACATTACAAATCTCAATCAAATCTGTGCAGACGCATCACATAGTATTTATAGGTACCATATTGAAATGTCAACCATTTCAGTGCATGGTATATATTCTAACAAATTAATTAATTAGGAGGACAACCCTATGGTTTACAGCTGACTTAGGTAGGCTTAGTAAAAATAATAATACATTGCATTTATAAATCCCTTTACAACATTCAAAATTAATAGCAATGTGCTACAATAAAAGGAAGACATAAGAAAAAGCTAAAAGTGAATAACAACAGCAAATAAAAATGATCATAAAAGCATCAACATGTATGTCATGTGAGTATTCATTAAACATTAAATGATTTTATAAAAAGGAAGGTTTTCAGTCCTTTTTTAAAAGTATCAATTGTCTGAGATGCTCTCATGCTCAGGAAAGGCATTCCATAGGCAAGGGGCAGCGGAGCAGAAACACGGGCGCCCATGGTGCTGAGCTTCTTCTTTTGGGGGAGGAGGTGATTAGTGTTCATTTAGCAGAGGGATCGTGTTGAGGTTGTGTGTTGAGGGTGCATGTTGAGGTTGTGTGTTGAGGTTATATGTTGAGGTTGTGTGTTGAGGTTGCATGTTGAGGTTGTGTGTTGTGGTTGTGTGTTGAGGTTATATGTTGAGGTTGTGTGTTGAGGTTATATGTTGAGGTTGTGTGTTGAGGTTGCATGTTGAGGTTGTGTCTTGAGGTTGTGTGTTGAGGGTGCATGTTGAGGTTGTGTATTGAGGTTGTGTGTTGAGGGTGCATGTTGAGGTTGTGTGTTGAGGTTGTGTGTTGAGGTTGTGTATTGAGGTTGAGGGTGCATGTTGAGGTTACATGTTGAGGTTGTGTATTGAGGTTGCTGCAAGTGCATTGCCGTAATCCAGTCTAGAGGAAACAAAGGCATGGACCAGCTTCTCATCATCAGGTAGGGAGAGTGTAGAGCAGGGTTTGGCAATATTTCTTAGATGGAAAAACAAAATCTTGTAGAGGTTAGTGATATGAGCATCAAATGTGTTTTTGGGGTAAAATCTTACACAAATGTTGGTAATTGATGAGGACAGGGAGAGGTCATGACCTGAGAAAGTTACACTGTTTATGGGGGATGACTGAATCTGATGTGGTGTGATAACAAGAATAGCTTCTGTTTTGGATCCATTCAGCTGGAGAAAGTTCTGTTTCATCCACGCCCTTGCGGTGAGTATTGATGATTATTAGGGCATCAATGTAGTCTCACAAATCGAGCTTGCAGAATGTTGTGTTGAGCACACAAACACAAAGTCGAACACGCAGAAAGTTGTGTCGAGAATGCACACACACAAAGTCGAGCGCACAGAATGTTCAGTTGAGCGTGCAGAAAGTTGTTTCGAGCACATACACAAAAAGTCAAGTGTGCAGACGTGGTATGTTGAATGTGCAGAAATCTGCCTAGCACACTTTCTGAGTTGAGAGGTTAAGGCAAAACCATGTGCACAATGCTTGTAATGTCACAATAACTGAAATAAAGCTGCACATACAACTGCTCAGATCTAAACCTCTGCTCTTTTGAAATTAATTTGCACTTGCTCGACATGGAAACAAATCAAAAGAAGTGACAATCCTATTGACCAATTATAGCTTAGTAAGTTAGAAAATTGTTATATACAGGGGCGTCGTTTTCATCAAAAGCCAAGGTATGGCAAGGTGACATGATGTCAATGAAGGGTATAGGTTTTATGTTTTTATTTTATTTATTATTTTAAGGGGAGACTTATTAAGTGTGGAAAATTTTCTGGTGGAGCTCCCCCAGAAAATCTTGAGCATCAAATACTTTAATTTCCTGCATTCTGGTGACTAGTTATGCACTTTCATCAACTTATAGAGCAGTATGATGTTCAAGAGAAATTACATAAGAATTAGTCACAAGTCAAAGGAGCTTGTTCCTTTATAAAACAATTTCGACATGGAAATGTATCTTTTTTCGTTCCCCCACTAAACAATATAGAGTCTAGAGTAATTGTCTATATTATAGACAAATATCCCAGTAATAAATGGATATACTGTATAATTTATAACTAAAATACTGAATAGTCTAATATTCTGAATATTCTAATGTTAAGGCTACGAGGCCAGCTCCAGATGGAACAAAACATCACAAGCAAGCTCAAGCAAGCATCCAATGCTCAAGTTTAATGCTGGTGAAATAGCTTGTTCTATCAAGCAAACATTTTTGATGAAAAGGAAGGCAGTTTTGATCCGAGGGTAGTGCATTTTGCCATGTAGCGCCTAATTAGTGCCTAAAATCCCGCTTTCAAAATATTTGTTGTTATTTTCTTTTATTCCATGCCGGCCGCATTTTTTACGCATATGTGATTAGCTACATACATAGGCTAATATATTATTTGTAAAGCATAAATAATCAATTATATGGCAATACAAGTGAAATTGTATTATAATTTTATAAAGCTGATCCCCAATTGACACCTATGCCTCATGTTAAGTCAAGTCAAGTCAATTTTATTTATATAGCCCTTAATAACATTGCAGTCTCAAAGGGCTTTAAAACCCACATTTCACATGGAAACCAACAGCACCCCCTTAACCTGCTCCTCCCCCCGAGCAAGGAGAAACTTCCAAAAACTCCATGGGGGGTGATAACTCCATGGGGGGGTGTTAACTGATCAAACATAATGAGCCTTTCTTCAGCATTATCTGTGCGTTGTGCAAGTCAGTTAGGTTACACTGCTGAACACAAATCATTTTACTGCTGACTTCATTATTTTAGAAAGAGCTATTTTAGATTTAATGCTGAGATTGCCATACCAACATTTACTGCAATTTGTTGTTTTTTGGACAATTTGCGAAGGCAAAACAATCCATTTTAGAAAACATGTCTGTGTTGGAGTTAAAATTCAACTTATTGCCAATTAAACTGCCGAGGTATTTGTATGAGTATCTACCACCTGACGGCAAGTTCCGAGGAGCAAGGGGCGTTCATCTAAAAACCTGACTGCATCTTATGATTTTTTTCCACACAGTTGTAGGAATGCCTTTTCACACCAATGTACGTCATTTACTACGGGACCACGATCATCACTGGTGTTCAGGAGACATGGCAGCACCACCATGATGGATTAAGTATTTAAATGTTTTGTCTGCAAATTCTACTGTAATAATCTGTAATAATACAATCATTCATACATTCATTTCAGTGCTTTTTACCAAATTAAAAATTCCTGCTAAAAATTGTTGAATTTGCATTTACCCTGCCACTAGTATACAGATACAGTTTTCCCGGCCACTGGTATACAGATAGTTTATTTTATATCAGTCAGTTTCAACAATTTAGTGAGTGTAGTGATGAACTTACCGTCGCTATGCTGATGTTGCCTCAAGTCACTGTTGCTAAGGTTGAGTTCAAACAAAGGGTTGTGGTGAACGTCCATACTGCCTGTCATGTAGACTGGCCTGTCTACTGAGGTTCTCCCTCTATATGGGCCATGTATACACACACACACACACACACACACACACACACACACACACACACATAAGCACACACACACATAGGGGAAATGGATGTGTCAAGGCTGAGAGTGCAGATTTGCAACCAAGTGTAAATTTCTACTTTGTTGAAAGGAGAAGTTCACCCTGTAATTGTGAAAAAATGCATTTTACAAAACAAAAGCAGCTGAGTTCACAGGGAGAGACTATTTAGTAATTTACAATTAAGTTAAGGACAATACTAGATACTGTATAGTCTTAATTTACATATATTGTATGTATGTGTGCATGTATGTGTGTATGTGTGTATGCGTGTGTGCATGTATGTGTGTATGAGTTTGTGTGTGTGTGTACACTATATTGCCAAAAGGACACCCCTCCGAATAATTGAATTCAGGTGTTTTGGTGTTCAGGTGATTTGTACAAGTCTGCATAAAGATCCATAACCAGCTATTGATGTGATGTTATTGCACCATCAAGGGTTAGGTGAATCATAAAGTTATTATTTTACATTCAATGTAAAAAAAAAAAGAGTTGGGGCATCTACATTATATTGCCAAAAGCATTAGGACTCCCCTCTAAATCATTTGATTCAGGCGTTCCAATAACTTCCATGGCCACAGGTGTATAAAATCAAGCACCTAGACAGGCAGACTGCTTCTACAAACATTTGTGACAGACTGGGTCACTCTCAGGAGCTCACTGAAATCAAGCGTGGTAGGTTGCCACCTGTGCAATAAGTCCATTCGTGAAACTTCCTCATTTCTAAATATTCCACGGTCAACTGTTAGTGGTATTATAACAAAGTGGAAGAGATTGGGAACAACATAAACTCAGACATGAAGTGGTAGGCCACATAAAATTACAGAGTGTGGTTTGACCACAGTCAATAGCTACAGACCTCCAAACGTTGTGTGGCCTTCAGATTAGCTCATGCTCTCAGGGCTTCCATGGCCAAACAGCTGCATTTAAGCCTTACAATGCAAAGCGTCGGATGGAGTAAAGCACGCCGCCACTGGACACTAGGGCAGTGGAGACGTGTTCTCTGGAGTGTCGAATCATGCTTCTCTGTCTGGAAATCTGATGGACAAGTCTGGGTTTGGCGGTTGCCGGGAGAACGGTACCTGCCTGACTGCATTGTGCTAAGTACAAAGTTTGGTGGAGGGGGGATTATGGTGTAGGGTTGTTCTTCAGGGGTTGGGCATGGCCACTTAGTTCCAGTAAAATGAACTGTTCATACTGTTCATGCTCAAACATCGTGGAAACAATTTTGGGATGGCCCCTTCCTGTTTCAACCAGTGCAGAAAGCAAAGTTCATAAAGACATGGATTAGCAAGTTTGGTGTGGATGAACTCCATAAAAATGTGTGTATGTACGTGTGTGTGTATGTGTGTGTGTATGTATATATGCATGTGCGTGTGTGTATGTGTGTATGAATGTACGTGTGTATGTATGTATGTGTGTATGTATGTACATGTTGTGACGGCCCTGCCTTGTTTAGGCAGGCCAGTTGTTCTGGATTGGCAAGGTAGACCCTAATTAGGCTGATTAGGGGCACCTGGTCATGCCAAATATATAGGTGTGTTGCTGCACACTGTGGAGGACTCTCCTGGCACCACACATGTTGTTCTTGGTTTAGTTTAGTTTAGTTTGGTTTAGTTTGGTTTAGTTTGGTTAGGTTTGGTTAGTTCTTATTTTGGTTAGCATGCAACAAGCACCACATATATTCAGTACATACATTTACAGACATTCACACCTCATTCTATTGTTATTATGTTTGTTGGTTAAGTGTTTGGTTTGTTTAGTTTGTTTGGTTTACAGCCCTTGAGCCAGGCCGTAACAGTGTGTACGTATGTATGTACGTATGTATGTACGTACGTATGTATGTATGTGTGTGTATGTATGTACGTATGTGTGTGTGTATGTATGTATGTGTGTGTGTGTGTGTATATATGTATGTATGTGTGTATGTATGTATGTATGTATGTATGTATGTACGTATGTATATGTATGTGTATGTGTGTGTGTATATATGTGTGTGTGTGTGTGTGTGTATATATGTGTATGTGTGTATGTATGTGTGTGTGTGTGTACGTATGTATGTGTGTGTGTGTGTGTGTGTATGTATGTATGCTGTTGGAGCCATGTGTGGTAGGTGTGGCGTTCAGTGGCAATGTCCCCCAAATGGAAGGGCTTTACACAGTCGGCTTTGTGGAATATTCCAGTGTGTAGTGCACTCTGCCCACAGAATGCACTGTAGACACCTTATGTGAGAAGATATCTATAATGCTGAAAATACAAACAAATCTAGTTACAATCAAATAGTGTTTACATTTTTAATAGACCTTTTTTAGTTTATAGGCGACCATCCTTAAAATAATTCAGTATACTGACAATAAATTATGACAAATTGAAAGCATAATGTATATTTCATATTTTATTTACACGTCATACACACATTCCAAAACATGTTAAAATAGTTTATTCTATATTTATACTTAAATTATAAGGTTGACTTTTGTATTTGTGTGTATTTCAATTTCAGTTATGTTCGACGCAGATTAGTAATTTACACACTTTCAATTAAAAGTAAATTGTCTTGTGTTATTGTTGGGTAATGTGGCATAAAAGCACTTCAATATTTATGAGTAATGAGCAGTTTACCTGTCATTGTAATACTTCACGTGGCCACAAGATGGCAGCCGTATATAACTTTATACTGGTTATGCTCCACTGATAAACGCAGCATTTGCACGTTATTCAATGAAACAAATGAAATTGTCTCTCTTAAAAGACCGATTAGGAGAAACTAAATAAGTGATTTGGGGTTAAGAAGCTATAGATTTACCACTGTTTTTGGGCAAAAACGGGTAAATCTAACTCCTTAACCTGGGTGAATGTTAAAGAGAGGTATTTTTGCCTATAAGCTGACACTAAACCTGACCTTAAAAAATCCAATAGCAATGGAAGTAGCCTAAATGTTTAGATTTTGACAAGCAGGTTACTGGCAACATGGCACAGATGAACACATGTGACAGCTGACTGAACAATGATTACATCAAGTAGGTTTAGTTTTACATAGACAGTAACTGATTTAGTTAAAGACACCAATTAGGGAAACATAAACTATTAACCAAAAATGTTTCTGAAAAAGGTAGACCTATATTTATAAGGCTACATATTTTTATTTTCTAATTGTAAGATATGTACAAACATTGCATTAGCCTTAGCCTACTAGGATACCCAATGTTAAAACAAAAGTCTTTCAAACAACTTTTGACTGGTTGTCTATAACAAGATACAATGCTCAATGTAAGGCTATGTATCCTATAATTTACAAGATACACAACTTGATAATCACGAAAAACAATGCTGTAGTGTAGACTATCCTCTATCCCATTAAATAATATTATATTGATATCTTTATCTGTTATTATAATGCCTTAGTCTTCTGTTAAGGAACATTATTGTTTAGATATATATTTGACTTGACTTTGATGCTTTCAATCAGATAAAACTAAATTGGTTGCTGGACCAGAAAACCGCAAGGGTTGAGTCTGTCGAGCTGTACAAAACAGACCTTTGTGTTATATTCTAGGTGGCATAGACGTATTTCTACCTAAATCATACATAAGGATTCACAAGGTTGGGTAGGTTACTTTTTAAATGTAATCAGTTACAGTTACTAGTTACCTGACAAAAATTATAACCACTAACGTAATTTTTGGATTACCTAAATTGTATAACATAATCTGATTTCTTTCCTTTATATTACTTCACGTAAATGCCATCCAACGCGATAAGCAATTTACTGCGTTGGCTCGCCGCCTTTCTATTTTTGTGACAGTTTATTTTTGCGCAGGGGATCATAAAAAGGTAGGACTTTATTAAACGTATTTATTGACGTTAATGAATAAGAGAACATCCGATTGCTTTATGCATTTTTTTCTGCAAACTTACCTTTTATATTTGAAAGTAGTAGTAATCATCTAATTTAAAAAATATTCTGATTCAACTATTTTTGCTGGTAACTGCAATGGATTACAGTTACTGTTTTTTGTAATCACATTTGAAGAAACTAATTACATGAAATCAGTGTGCAAACTGATTGCTAAGATTGAAGTAAAATTAGTTGTAAACCAATTCCATCAGATGTATAAAGTTTTAAACATGTTACTACATTCACGTTCAATCATAATTCGCAAATAGCCGACACGATTCAATTCACGAAAACTATTTTCAGTACATACAAAATATTTTTCATTGTAAAAACGTGGAAAATGTATTATATGATCCCCTTATCCAAGTATCCTGTATATGCTGGTGGAAATATATTTGTTTAGTCCAATTAACAATAAAATATTATAAAATAATAATAAAATATAAATACATTCATAATAAAATAGGATACAATATCCTAATTATAAACATTATGGGAAAGATCACGTCTTGCAATTTATTAGACACTTTTCAAATACAATGTTGCAAGTAAAACATGTAGGTCTACTCATTGTATTGTTTTCATATCAAGCTAGCTTCAAGTTTCATTAAATAAACTGTAGGCATGAAGTCATAAAAGGGCGGCAGGGTACAATGTCTTTCACTCAGATGAACTGGAAACAAAATAAAATATATTCGTTATAATTAATCTGACACCTCGACAATAATTAAATTAACCTAAAAAATATTTAATTAATTATTAATTCTTACATGTTACATACGAAAGGTTTTACTACACTATTACATCGCTACGTTTTTTTATAATATGGCCAAAATGAATAACCCCATTACTATGAGTATTGTATATTTGTGTATAGGCGACAATGTTTTTGCCCAATACTGTCATTTTAGTATGCGTTATTTTAGGCTACTGTTTATATATTATATGTATCTGTCAATATGAATATATACTGGCGTTATATTTGTATTATTGTTCATTCTGGCGGTGTTTTGTAGACTACAGTTTTATTTAACTGAACGTGTTTGAATAAACAATTATAGTCTAATGTAACGAATGATCATTTGTTTATAACACAGTATTTATAGTGTATTTCTACTGACAACGATGGCTAATTGTATGGTAAGCTTACTGTGTTATTTCTTACTAAAAACAGGCCTTTCGAGTAGGCCTATTTGTCTTGTGTTTTATTCAAACTGTGTTTTTTACGGTGTGCTATATTGCCATCGGCCCTATTGTTGTTAGCCATGTATTGTATTGCGCCTAGAGTGTAGTTGTAGGCTAGCGTGTTGATATCTGTGTGTGTGTGTGTGTGTGTGTGTGTGCGCGCCTATAGGCCTACATGTAGCTACATTATTGTACTCGTTTGGTTACCTGACTTGTGTTTGATCAGAGGCGCGTGACGTGATTGGACGTCGTCACCGCGTCCATAGGTTTCCCACACTGCTATTGGCCCGCTGCCCTTTTGATGTTCTTCACGCGCCTCCAGTCGCGTTGAGAAGCAGCGAGTAGCGCGCGCCGTGCGGAACAGCAGCGTATCAGGTGCGCCATGGTCCGCACGCGGGACGTCAGTTTGGAAGCAATAAAGAAGAAGACTCATATTTATATCAACTAACCATAACCAGGCCCCGTGCTCACGTACACGCTGGACAGTTGATTAGCTGGTTGGTCGGTGATCATTTCAGATGGACCGAGACAGTCCGGACAGTGGCGGGAACTCTCCGTCCGCTAGCCTCCCGTCCCCGCCGGTCGCGCCGCTCCCGCCCAACCAGAGACCCACCAACTTCTTCATCGCGGACATCCTGCGGCCTGACTTCGGCTGCGCGGCCTCGCGCGAGCGGGCACAAGAGCCCGTGCGGGAGCGCGTCCGTCCGCTGGCCCGGCCCGGCCTCGCGGGCACGCCGTGCACAGACTCGTGCAGCAGTGACAGCACGAGCTCCTCCTCGTCGAGTCCCAAGAGGAGCGCGCCCGCCAAGGCCGACGATGGCGACGCGAACCCCGGCGTCGGGAACGCGTCGTGCTCTGCGGGAGTGCCGCGCGCCCCGGAGAGCCAACCGCTGCTGTGGCCCGCGTGGGTCTATTGCACGCGCTACTCCGACAGACCGTCATCTGGTAAAATATATAATACAGCTTTAAGGAATCTCTTGCTTTGTTATTGACACACACACATCTATCTAACATAATAACATAGGCTATACCAGCTATCTAGCATATACATATTAATGTATTATGGAAATAGAAAATATAGCTTAAAATGTTAGAAATAAATATCTTAAATGCAAAAGTTAACATATAATAATTTCAATATACATAAATATTTGTATTCAACATAATGATTCTAGTTTAAAATAGGCATGTTTTATTTTGTGAGATGCTGAAAGAAGATTTTTATATATTGAGCTAAGAATAAATAGGCTACAATATGAAAGCACGTTATAGAGCGCGCACTTCTTGTTATTCGTTCCGTTTAGGAATCAAACACAATTAAATAGGCCTACGTTAAAGTGTAAACTATAATAGTGATTGGTACTTGCCTGATTCAGTTTCATGACAATGTCATAGGCTGGATTAACGCCCACCACTAGATTTTTATAGGCCCTCTTATTCGCTATAATTTAAAAAGTCAAAAACGTTTTTCAACGGAGGTCGAAGAGTTAGAAAATCCCATCATTGAACGTCCAGTGGTGTGTGTGCGTGTGTGTGTGTGTGTGTGTGTGTGTGTGTGTGTGTGTGTGTGTGTGTGTGTGTGTTTGCGCGCGAGCGAGCATGTGTGTGTCTACCTTACCTGCTTTACAATATTTAACATATCCATGGTTCTATATCACATTGCGGTGAATAATGACGTGTAAAAAACAATATTTTTCGTTGTAGAATGGCAAGAAAGAATACTGAGGACACATACTAGGCTACTATTTCTACACATTAATACTCGATGTTGTAATATGATATCGGCTGTTAGGGTTAGATAACATATGTTGTGTTAATATTGGCTATAATAATATAGGCTATAAAATGTTATTAGAGCTGATGTATGTTGAAGTTGGCGAATGGTTTGAAATTATAAACACATGAACAATGTATTGCTATAGTGCATCATTGAAAATGAACGAGTTCGTATTTAATTATGATTAAATAACATACAATTAATAACAAAGGCTAATTAACATATACAATAATAATAGGCTCAATAATAATAATAATAATAATTATTATTATTATTATTATTATTAGTAGTAGTAGTAGTAGTATGTATTAGTATTATTTTTGTTATTGAGCCTATTATTATTGTGATCTTATAGATAAATAATTAAACGGCTATAAGAAGATTTTAGAGTGATTTTATAGATTCCGGTTAGCTTATCTTCCTACATTATTCATTCAGCATCGAGTGCAGGGTGACTACATGTAGACAATTATATAGAACACACATATATAAATATATTTTAGTAGTATTTAATAGTTATATATATATATATATATATATATATATATTAGTTTTGAATAAAAAATATATTATTTTTTGAAAACAATATTTATCATGAACATTAATACAGTGGATTGTACATTTATATAATTTCTTACGTGCAGACAGCAGTAAACTGTAGGCTATATGTAATTTAAAAAAATACTAGCCTAATGTTGTTGAATAGCCTACTAGTATTTCATGTATCATAAAAAATGGCATTTGAAATGTTTATTGTAATAGGGTTTGTATTATTTTATCACATTTGCTATTAATGATATTTGGTAGCACCTGTACAGCATTGCCAAGTGCGTGCACGCTCGCGCGAGCGTCTTTGTTATACTAATAATATAGCTATAATACATTAAATAGATGATAATTGTTCACCATCATTGTATACATTATAATATTTCAGTTTGAAGCAAAATAACGTGCTGTGTAACGCAGCCGTCAGGAGAAACAAAGGTAATCGCTATTCTGCGGCTATGAGCGAGCTCAAGCGCTGCGTAAATATTGTAAATAAAATATAAAATATAAGAAATCGTATTCAATAATTATACACACAACCACACACTGTATATATATTTATATTATGCTTCCATATGGTCCCTACTGTAGGTCCAAGGACTCGGAAGTTAAAGAAGTCCCGGAGCGAGAAGGAGGACAAGCGCCCCAGGACGGCCTTCACCGCGGAGCAGCTGCAGCGGCTCAAGACGGAGTTCCAGGCCAACCGCTACATCACGGAGCAGCGCAGGCAGAGCCTGGCCCAGGAGCTGAGCCTCAACGAGTCGCAGATCAAGATCTGGTTCCAGAACAAGCGGGCCAAGATCAAAAAGGCCAGCGGCTACAAGAACGGCCTGGCGCTGCAGCTGATGGCACAGGGCCTCTACAACCACTCCACCACCACCATACAGGAGGACAAGGAGGACAGCGAATAGCACATCTAGCACAGGACAATAGCCTCCAGAGGACAGAACCCGGAGCTACAGACAACCTGTGGATTTTAAAGGACAGTACTGACACCCTATCACTGTCCAGACTCCTCAACCACCTCCCCTTTGGAGGAGGACAAAGTTGGTGTACTAGCATCAAGAAGAGACACACTAGCTGCTAGCTGTGTGTGTGTAGCCTATAGATGTCAGAGGACAGGCCGACACCAAACATCGACCAGTATGTTTCAGGCAGTCCATTTAAATGGAGCTTCTATGACTAGAGCTGAGCTGAGCAAATGACATGTCCAGCTCTGATGTCACTATGGAGACTTTATTAACGGGCTGCCACTGTAATATTGTAAATATAATTTAAGTGAACACAAACCAAAGATTTTACTGTAAAACAGTCAGAGATATAAACCTTGCTGTAATTCTGAGTCCAGTGGGGTTCTGCTTCACTGGGCCAGACCCGACCAGACCAGGCCAGGCCATGCCAGACCAGGCCAGACCAGACCAGAACAGACTAGACCAGACCAGGCCAAACCAGGCCAGACCAGACCAGACTAGACCAGACCAGGCCAGACCAGATGAGAACATACTAGACCAGACCAGACCAGACCAGACTAGAGCAGAGCAGACCAGACCAGACCAGACCAGGCCAGACCAGATGAGAACAGACTAGACCAGACCAGACCAGACCAGATGAGAATAGACTAGACCAGACCAAGCCAAACCAGGCCAGACAATGCCAGACCAGGCCACACCAAACCAGACTAGACTAGACTAGACTAGACTAGACTAGACCATGCCAGACCAGACTAGACAAGACTACACAAGGCCAGGCCAGACCAGACCAGGCCAGGCCAGGCCAGAACATACCATGCCAAGCCAGGCTAGGCCAGACCAGACCAGACCAGGCCAGACCAGACCAGACCAGACCATGCCCGACAGGCTGGAAGCAACCTCCTGTGTGTGTTTGAGTCCTGACAGAAGTCAGATGCTACTAGCCCAAAGGACCAGAGGTTAAACGGGCCTCGTCTGTAGACAAGACCAGAGACACCACATAGTGTTTGTCATGTTCTCGCTTCAGAGAAACAGTGATCTTAAAAATGTTATGTCAAATATATTATGTACATTCAAACTGTGTTTCGGAATAAAATCTTTTATATTCGAAAAGCTCAACAAACACATTCTTCTTCTATAGGAGATATCAAGGATTAAAAACATCTATGCATGTGTGTTGAAGGTTGAAGTGGGACAATGTCAAATTTTTGTAAAGAAACATCGCGATATCTGTCTATGCAGCGCGTTACAGTGCATGAAATTGCCTAGCGGTGTTCTGACTGAAATATATAAATATTTATGAATCAAAAATGTTGCTTTCTCCTACATAGATCATGCTTCGCACGATTGAATTTGGCGAGAAATGTCATGTGGTCATGTCTAGCCTGCATCATTTAAATTAATACTACCCTGCATTATATATATAATAAGATGCATTATGATACTCATTATTTATCAATTGAGAATTTCTTCTAAATAATATGTTTTAGATGAGAGGAAAAACTAAATGGTAGAAATAAGTAAAATAATACATTTTGTAAGATGTAAACTACAACATGCAAATAACTACCAATAATATTTCAATTATTAGATTAGGGCATATAGTCTGCCGATTTTATGTTGCCTTTTAATGCTCTAAATTTGATTTGTGTGTGTGTGTGTGTGTGTGTGTGTGTGTGTGTGGCCAGAGTTAATTGTAATTTACTATTAAATCAGCAGGAATACTTAAACATTTAAACATTATTATTTAAAAAAAAAGGGGCAAATTTGAAATAAGCAGAAGTGAAACAGTGCATTTGCATTCTTATAACCTTTTTTTTTAATTAAATATTTAACTAAAAATAATTGCACAATTATATGATTTGTTTGCAAATTAAGAACATAAAAGTAATGATATGTTTTCTTTAATAGAGGAATAAATAAATAGGATAAAGTGAAATGTTCTAATTAGCTGAGCGTTAATAGTGCGTGTGGACGACGTGTAGTTAAAGACAGCTTAGCGTTATACGTGTGCGTGTGGACGACGTGTAGTTAAAGACATCTTAGCGTTATACGTGTGCGTGTGGATGACGTGTAGTTAAAGACAGCTTAGCGTTATACGTGTGCGTGTGGACGACGTGTAGTTAAAGACAGCTTAGCGTTATACGTGTGCGTGTGGACGACGTGTAGTTAAAGACATCTTAGCGTTATACGTGTGCGTGTGGATGACGTGTAGTTAAAGACAGCTTAGCGTTATACGTGTGCGTGTGGACGACGTGTAGTTAAAGACAGCTTAGCGTTATACGTGTGCGTGTGGACGACGTGTAGTTAAATACTTAGCTGATCTGTTGGAGATCAATCTGTCAAACCTGAGTTGAAGTAGGCAGCGAGCTCTGTTATCCAGATCGTCTCTCTCTGCACATATACTGTACCTGCACCCTGGTTATCCATGTTGCCCTCTCTGTCTGTTCAGCCTGTCTGTCACTCGCTCAGAAACAAACAGCAGAGATCGTCAGATCATAAAAAATGATTTAGTAATATGAATAGAATATATTTATTTCTAAGGGGCAATGACATATATAAAAAATGTTCATCTGTCGAATTAGACAAATTAACATTTGTGTGTGTGGCACCCTCTGGCTACAATACCGTTTTAATTTAGATGCAAATAAGGTAATAAACAGAAATCAACAAAGATAATTACTGTATTTCACATGATGATATCAAACATTGACATTATAATAATTATTTTAACGTGTGTTTATATAT
>JAODOY010076176.1:0-15685 GCA_025399855.1 Forbesichthys papilliferus
GTCTGACCTTTTTTCTTTTTCTTCTTTTTTTTTTTACATAAAAATGCTTCCAACCCGATGACGCAACATAAAGTGCATTTAATTAACAATTTTAATTATAAAAATGACAATACTGACACATTTTAGAGGGACCTGACACACAACTTCTTGTTTTATCCAAACTAAACAATACCAGTGGCCTCTATTGTATATTAAAATCGACATGTATATTATACTCTTCTAGTGCCTAATGAAATCTGCCATTTGTGGTTATGTTCACAAGGTCATTATGCCAAGTTTCCTTTTGCTAGTCTTTATTATGGCGGAACTGGGAGACATGTCACAGCACCAGGAAGTGAACATGGTCTTTAGCGTTGGTGTCTGTCAAAGTTGGAACAGCATACTGCAAGTCAGGGCTGGGTCCTTGGGCCCCTGTTTAGAACGTGCGTGCGTGTGTAGTCATGTGTTTTGAGGTGTATGCGAGTGTGTATGTGTGTTTATCATTTTTCTCCTTGTCACTGGGCCCTGCCAAACACATTAATGGAAAAAGACATTTGGCTCCATTTTATATATATATATATATAAAAAAAGAGAGACTGAAACCTTACAGGCGCCTTTGTTAAAAGCAACTTCGGTCTGATGGATACACACTGCTCTCTGGGTCCTATTGTGTTTGCATTTGAGGGTGATTTTTACAAAATGTCTGCCATGCCAAATATATTTGTGCGTGTGTGTGTGTGTTCATAACGCTGGAGGCCTTTAGCTGCAGCACCAACAATGAAGCTGTGAGGAGAGTGGGGGCGCGGCTAAGAGACAGGTGCAGATGCTACAATTGGACACCCCCTTCCCTTGGAACACTGATTGTGTGTGTGTGTGTGTGGGGGTGGGCTCCTCCAATTGGATCGGCCGGCCCCTCAGGCCACTGCTTCAATATGCAGACAATTTGCATATATTCAGTAATTACAAGATGCAGATTTGCATATTCAATAAGTGCGCTTCAGATGGCAAGTTTATGAAAGACACAATCCATGGTATCCCACGAGGCATGAATTTGCTGTTATGATTTTATCACTTTGTGGCATAATTCTTTGTTTTGACCACAGTATGCTCTGTGTGTGTGTGTGTGTGTGCGCGCGTGTTGTCAACAGTGTCTATTGGCAGACGTGTTCAGGACCCATTAGCGGAGCTGGTGAAGATCGATCCTAAGCACATAGGAATTGGCACATACCAGGTGAGTGTTTGTGTGTGTGTGTGTGTGTGGGGGTGGGGGTGTATGTTAACCAAAGGGCCAACTAGTTATATGGTTGTGTGTGTCTGTTGTGCGTGTGTGTGTGTGTCTTTTGTGTGCATCTGCATTTAAGTGTGAAAACTCAACAACATTTAACTACACTGTGTCTATACACACACTGTGTGAGAGAGCTGTCCTCCGTAACTGTCTAGTTTCTGTTCTCTGATGGATGGTAGACAAACATTGCAGAGGCCCGTGTCAACAGATGATGCTAACGGCTTCAGCTAATTCAATTAATGGAGATCGGCCGTGACTTGTGTTTGGACGTGTGTGTGTGGATTGTGTTTACCTGTGTGCGATTGAGAGTGCGCAAGCGGGCACAGTGGAAGCGTCAAGATATTCATGTGCGTGAGCTGTTCCACTGTAGGTGTGTGTGTGCGCGTGCATGTGTGTGTGTGTGACTACACACGAAAAGCCAGGCGTTAGCTCAGTTACAGTCACTATTTACACAGCCACGATCCACTCACCGTGAAGATATAGCTCATGCAAATGATGCGGGTAAACACACAGAGAGAGACGGGGGACGGTTTGCTCGGGAAGGCTGGAGGAAGGGAGGCTGGCTGAACCGTATGTCGAAAGATCATTTACTGCATTTGGCTGTCCAGAGCACGTGCGCTCTGACGGACGTGCGCGCGCACGTCAGAGCACTGCGCCGGATCGTTGTGCTGTGCGGCGCCCTCTGGCTGATGAGGTCAGAGGGAGAGCAACACAACTGCAAATGGGGGGGAAGTAGAGGAGAGAGAACGCGGTTGAAACACCAAGGGCTTGCGCGCGTGTGTGTGCGTGCACGTGCGTGCCTGTGTGTGTGTGTGTGTGTGTGTCAAGTCACAGGCCCATGTCACTCATCACATCCAGGCCGTGCGTCCAGGCTCTCCAGCACCGCCCGGAGACTCTCCTCATCTCCCCCCCTACCCTGGGGGCTCTCTACCCCCCCATCTTGCTCTCAGATCATGTGACTAGGTCAACAAACCATAATCTGTCCTTGTAAATACACCAGCCGCTGACAGATACGAGATGGGGAGACACTGTGACGCACACACACACACACACACACACAACTACATGCTTACACAGACTTGGTGCATCACATTGGAGAATGCACACTGCATGTGTGTTTACTTGTGTCCCTGCACGGATGTTGTTGTGGTTTTGTTCTGGTTCATTTGTGCAGTACTGTGTGTGTGTGTGAGGCTGCTTTTTGTGTAACATGGTAGTTTGAACTTCGTTGAGTAAGCTGGAGAGGTTTATTGCTGTTAGGCCGGCAAAGCACAAGGGCAGAAGTAACCTAAGACGACAGGCACAGCATGTGCTCTCTCTCTCTCTCCTGCTCCCCTTCTCTCTCTCTGACCAACTCTGTGAGTGACAGCTCTGAGAGAAAGAGGGAAATGAGTTGAGGGCCAATTAAGATCAGATTGGGCCTAACTGCAGGCCTGGGAACTGCGCTTTCACTGCAAATCCACAGGCTGCCGTTCACTAGCCAAAGCCGCTGTACAGATTGGCCAAGCTCCACGCTGCAACTCAAAATCCTGACAAACCCCCCCCCCCCGAATGTTGGACCTTGTCCCCAGAGAATTAGTGTAACTGCTGTACAACAGTATAGAAAGATAGCGAATACATTTTTTTTTTTACATAAAATGGTATTGTGAAGATGTTGTGATGGCTTGTTATTGTTAATGGTTTCGATGGAATGCAGGCGGGCTCCATATAGTAGCTAGTGGCCACTGTCACCAGGAACTGAGTAGGTGTGGCTTTGATGGCAACTAATTTACATGTCACTCAGCACTGTTTGTTTCTGTGGTTCATTGGCGCGTAGGGAATCCCCTGAGCTGGAGTTTTTGTAGACATAAGTCCTGGAAGTCACAGGCACTCACACCCATAAAGTTGACAAGAATTATAATAACCGTAACATTTGGTCCAATATGGACAAACTCTTCTGTCTCTTTTGTTTCTTTTGATACAATAATTTACGTTATGTAACCCTATTTTTTTTCTTCCCGGCAGCGTTCTCCTGCGCACGCTTTACCTTAAGCTAATGTTGCTGCTGAATTGGAGACGAGGCGATAATAATAAATTACAACAACGCACCCTTGAAAAGAAAAAAAAAAAAGAAAACAGCTGAAAGCTGCTATGCAAGTGTTTTTTTTTATTTTTTATGATTCTAGCATTTCCTGTTAATCTGGATTTAAGGTAACTTTCTTTAAAAATGGTGAAAAATTATATCACGATTATCCTGGACAAAATAATTGCAATAGACGATATCATCACGATTATTTATTTTTATTATTTTGTTATTTAACTCTTAGAATGACACTAAAACATACTGGAATCACTTCATAATTTTGTTAAGAAACAATCATTTTTATTATCACAACACAAATATACACAATAACGCGTATATTTTGTGTGTGATTCTTTTTGTTTTGAAACCTGTATTTCAACACATTTGATTTGTTTGTGGGGGGTACACAATGGGCAAGCCGAGACTTCAACCATGGTAGTGATTGACTGGAAAGAGGCAGGCTAATAAATAAATGACTAAATGAATACAATTGGACTGTGCAAGTGAGCTAGACAGCGTGTTTTAAGTCACTAATGTGAGGATATTCATGATTATCACATAACGGACATTCACCACGATACCATTATCTTCAGTGTTTTTATCACGATAAGCGATAATATCATTTATCGTCCCATCCCTACAAGGCGCTATGCTATTCAGCCACTGTACAACGTCTGGACCAAGGCGATTGCAACGCGCATGTAAGTGAATGGGAGCTAGTACGGTGACTTTGTCTGGAGCCGTAAATCTCTCCCACCGGTCACACAAGTTGTCTCACTCTCCCCGACGTACCTGCAACTAGAGAGGCTAGCTCGTGTTAGCCTTTGTGCTAGCGGGACACATGAAGTTACAGGTCTGCATTTATTTTTTTTAGCATCTCTTCCGATTAATCGCGATGCCGCATGTAAAACACCACACCCGATTAGATGACATCCCATGCAAACAGGTAACCCGGCGAATTCAATCAGACTCCTTTCGGAAAAGACAAAAAAACGGTCTCCATGTAAACCCAGCTGCTGTCACATTCAGACCCCTGTGGGTCTTTCTGCATGCGTGTGTGTGCGTGTGCTTGTATATGGAAGAGCCTGAAGCATTGACAGGATCTAACAGAGAACGGGGAGCAGGAGCGAGATGGGGAGGCGGCGGCTGACATTGATTGATGGCCCTGCCTTCCAGTAGTGTCAAAGCGTGAGAAAAAAAAGCATTTTTTCAGTAACTGTAATCCGTTACAGTTACCAGCTAAAATAGTACAATCAGAACACAGATCTATTTAAAAAATCTGATCATTAATTCTAGGCCTACTTTAAAATTTAATAGGGAAGTTTGCTGAAGAAAAATGAATAAAACAATCGGCTGTGCTCTTATTAAACTTTCATTAACGTCAATCAATAATTGAAATAAAGTCCTACTTTAATCTGATCCCCTGAGAAACATAAATGGTCATAAAAATAGTTAATTGCTTTGGATGGCATTTCAAAGAACATTGTATAGGTTTGAAGTAATCTAAAAGTAATGGAAAGTAATCACATTATGTTACTAAATGTAGGTAATTCAAAAACTGATTATAATTTTAGTCTGGCAACTAATGGATTACATTTAAGTAGTAACCTACCCAACTCTGTGTATGTATGTATGTATGTATATAAATACATACATACAGTATATACACTATGTACTGTGTATATATATACATTATATTTGTGTATGTTAACATCTGTGTGTATAACACATGAGAGGGAGTGTGTTATTGATTTTGTACAGTTCAACACTTGCATTTTATTTCTAAATAATAGTAATAGCGCCAACAGAAAGCAGATTGTTTATGATTCGGCTCCACCAACACAAATAGTCCCGCAACCATAGTTCAAACTTCTATCAGCAGTCTCTGGTTCTGTGTCGGCAACTACGTGGCTGGACTGTTACCAAGCAACACATTAACATCACGCTAGCTTGTTACAATCGTTTTCAAGTTACCGCAAGTCAGCTAATTTGTATCCAATACATTGATGTTTGTATCATGTAGTCATCTACATTTCCATTTATCACGCGTGATATGAAGTAAAATCTGTTGAGTCACTTGAACAGCTTATCAGAAGTGTGTTGTTTTTTGAATTGGCCATTCTTATTAGAGGAACACTGGTAAAGTATAAAAGTACCAGTTAAAAGTTTAAATAACCAGTGCGTTTCTTTCGGCTGAGATGGTTTGGTTGCTATGAAACAAAATTTCCGTAGAAATGTATATGTTGCAAATAAATGCTAGATTGTGTTATCAACACATTTTCATTTGTAATATTCTATATATTATTTTTCGTGTTAGTGTATGTAGTGGTAGTCCGGGGATATCATCTGACTATCAACTTCTCCTTTGTTGTTGTTGCTCGTAGTATTTGTCCCTCCCCTTCACCGCTGCGATTGGACGACCGGGGAAACAGTGACAGTGATGAGCGCGGCGTATCACCTTAAGTTGAACATTTTTCAACTCGAAAAAGTTCCCGGCGTTCGGCGTGGAAAAAACGCTCAGCTCCACGCCACGCTCCTGGCGTTTATAGAAGCCTGGAAAAACAAGGCGCTCCCATTGGAATCAATTGAGAAATAACGCTGGCGTGAGAAAAAAACGCTTTGGTGGACACAGGCCTTAAGACTAGAGGGGACAATTAAATAAAAAAAATATATATTTTGATGTTTACTCAAGTATGTATCATGACAACGTTGATATTTAAATATTACAAAGTGCATCTGCACTACATCCCTTATCGTACCCTTTATTAATTTAGCCAGACTGATATTGCCATTCGTGAATAGCGTATTCGGCAAGACCAACGGAAGCACTGTCCCATATAGGTCCCACATACCACTATTGAAGCTGAGCGTCAATGGGATCCTATGAGTGATTCAAGTCCGCTCAGTGTCTATGACGAAAATATCATCGTTAACAGGCCCAAAACACGTCAGCTTCGTCAAGTTGAACACACGTTTAGTTCTGTGTTCTTTAACTTGTGGGTAATGTCACACAGCCTGTCACACAACAGATTTTTGGAAGGTTTCAGTTTTGTTTTTGTCAGAAATGAAATGAGCTTGGTTAGCAAGAATGACTGACCCTGCCTTTAACGTTTTGCAGCAGTGGCATAGTGTGCCTGCTTTAAAGTGCAGCATGCAAAGCGGGTTCTGTTAATGTCGGTCCTTTGCTCCTGTAGCCTCCATGTCATCATCAGGAGACAAACTGCAATTAGCAAGAGTTGAATCTGCCTTTTCCCACGCTCTGTTTTTCAATCCCTCAGGTTGGGTATTTTGTTTGCTGCGCACGTGTGTGTGTGCGCGCGCGTGTGCATACATAGTGCAGTACTGTACTATACGCCAGGTGTGTGGTTATATGGTACAGGTGAACTGTGCGAATGGCAGATCTCCTTTTCTCCCCGCCACCTCAGGCTCTGTGTGGATGCTTTGCAGGAAATTGAGAAATACCCATTAGTTACTCATGATGGTTGTTAGAAAAACATAAAGCTATCTCACTACTGTCATATCACATTCACGTGTTGATTTATGGGTAAGAGTATGCCTACCGCACACACACACCTAGAGCTATTTCCTCCGCAATTTAGTATGTGTTAAAGGGTGAGTTCTCACAGGGTTTATGGAAGCTGTCAGTCATGGAGAATGACCTTGAAACAACCGCGGGCTTCTTTCCTTTCGGTGAGAGAAATACTTTATTGTCTTAACGCCTGTTGCCTTCGCTTCACAGACTCCTTGCCCACCGCCAACCACAGTTTATTTTGCTCGGTGCCTTTTTGTGGGTTATTTTGTCTTTAAGTTTCACCACACACAAACGGACCCTGGCCAGTAAGCCGCACACTTTCCCACCACTGTCTGGACAGTTGGGCAATCATCATCATCATCATCTACCATTTTTGCACACGACAGGGTTGGTGTGAGGTTTTCTTTCACACGGTTAGTTTCATCCATTGCAATGCACGTACATACGAACATCCATCCAGAAAACATCCACCCATATGGCTTTGTCAGTCAGGGTCAAAGCATCTGTTTTCCATGGGGGAAATAACCTTTTTCCTTCCCAGGTGCAAGGTGTGTGTGTGTCTGTCTGCCTGTCTGATTGCGTTAACTTTCTATAACCAATCAGATGTTAATTACTGTATCACAGGGACAGCTTGTTTGTTGAATGAAAAAAATCTTTCAGACTTACTGTTTCTTGGAAAAATTACCAACATGGCTAACCATCTAAAAGGTATATAGGTTATCCTGTGTAGAAACAACAGATTCTTTTTTTCAGCACACACACAGATTCTATTTTTGCAGACTCTATTTTAAAGATTTTAACAACGGGTCTGCAGTGGAGAGGGTCTTGTTGTTGTGAGAGGTTGTCTTATGTGGTGGAGCTCAGAGGACGTCTTGGTCCATATAAAATGAATAGTGACATTGGCCCAGTATTCACTTCAACAGCCAGCCAGTCTGATTAGCCTGGTGCACAATACAAACATGTTGTAATGATCTCATTATTCTTGTATTGTTTTTTATCTATGCGCTCTCTCTGGAGGCTTTATATAATTTGTCACAAATCTAAAATCTCAGTGATTTATTTTGTAAAGTACACATTATAGATTATATTGATAATTTCAGATGAATCGAGAAATTACATTTAAATGACATTTTTTATTAAAAATCCATAATGATCCTTTGCTGCTAATATTATACTGCTATTCCCACTACTGCTGCTGGTAGCATGATGTCACTCAGGCGGCTTGGCTTCCAGTGCACTCCGCCATGTTGGCTCCGGTGTGGGGCCCACGAGTGGCATCACTCATTCCCCCGCATGTCACGGCTGAACGTCATTCCTCCACCGCCGTTGCTCCACGTCCGCCACGTCCCATGCCCGTTCCCTGTGATTGACGTTTGCTGAAGCGGGATCTGCTAAGTGCCAAAGGTGCGGACAGAAGCACTTTGTCGCTGCGTTCTGGTTGGACGGCTGCCGCCGCCAGTCTTTTCCTGCCCGACCCAAACACGACCTTTGCAGTGGGCTTTGCAGGGAGGTTGGGGGGGGGGTCCAGGCTGTGGAACTACAGAGGGGATTTGGACGATATGTCTTGAGGTGGAAATAATTATAGTTGAAGGTCAAGGTGTGTGTGTGTGGCTTTGATAATCTAACACAGTTTGGGGTGCGTTGGAACCCCGCAATTGATTCCATTTGTGGTTGGAGGGGAGCATGTCTGAAAAGAATGATAGACTAGAGAGGAGACAGTCTCTCTCTCTCTCTCTCTCTCACTCTCACTCTACCATGGGGGGACATCCTGTGCTGTAAATCACACCCCCTCCTTGGAACTGATATTGCTCAGTTGCTAGGCTACAAATGATTGATGGACAACTAATAAGGTAGCCACTTTGGTCAACACCTGAAACTCCCTCTCTGTGTGTGTTTATGTTCTGTATTCTGTATCCTGTACACCGACATGAATTTAAATTTACCGATCATGGTTTATATGTGTGAGATAGATGGCGCGTTAAATAGGTCCTGCAGAGAAGTTATTGTGCAGTTGAGTTACGCCTTTGCTATGAGGCCAAAGAGCTAGTATTACTATGCTCAGCTGTGGGGCTTTGGGCTTCAGGAGGCATTACCGCCATTCTGTTTCTCATAGGTCCAACACATAACACCTATTCTACATCTGGCTTTGAATCTACCCTAGCCTTGGATTAACACTAAATATGACCCTCCCCTTCTATCGGGTTACTTTAATAACTGCTCTCAGCCCAGAGTTATTTTTGAAGTGATGTGAGAAGACACATTTTTGGAAGTTTGGTCTAGTGATTGCACCACCAAGCTGTCATACGCTGTGTTTGTCGGGTTTCCAAACACGCACAGCGATAAACAACTCACGTGTGTTAAGGTATTTCCACATAGCTGATATCTTGCCATTGTTTATTGACGAATAGTCAAGTCAAGTTTATTTATATAGCCCTTAATCACATTGCAGTCTCAAAGGGCTTATATATAACACTGGCCCCATCAATAAATACAGGGTATTAATATGTTTGCACTACTCATGTTGTTGTTTTTCAAATCTATGTTTTGGTTTTAGGATCTTGATTCGTATTTATTCATTGCTAGATGCAAATTGTATCTGTATTCATCAGAACTGCCAAAGTATTACATGCATGCATACATTGTGTGTGCATGTGTGTGCATGTGTGTGCATGTGTGTGCATTGTGTGTGCATGTGTGTCACCTGAATGGCTGTCTGCCCCTCCTGCATAAAGTTACAACAGGAATGTGAGAATATGTTCACCTGGGTTTTACTGCAGGTTATAGTGCGTGCACACACACAAACACACAAACACAAAATGCATGCACACACACAAAATGCATGCACGCGCGCACACACACACTCACACACTATGTTCTCATGTGAAAATACTACTATGGATTGACATGACATTTCACTTTCTCTGCCTATTTTCCTCTGCAGCCCCTCAACAAAAATCATAAGTCTTTCTTTTTGGCTACTACGGCATCCATTTGTTGTCTGAAAAGTAACTTTTACAACCTCCATGCCTCTGGCTAAAGTGCCGCTCAAGATTTATAACTTGGAGATTGCCTGCAGTTTCCCTGTGTCGCCACTGGGGGATCTTTCATTGTAAATTTAGTTTATCTCTCTTGTGTGGGCACATATGTCATTATTCTCTCCATTCTTTCTAGCTTAACAATTCCCATATTTTGCTTTAACCTCTAAACCTTGTTGTTCATTCTCTCGTGTGTCTACATTGATATTAGCTACATTGCATTTAAAGTGTAACTGCAGCCTCAGCTCTGAGCCTGGCCTGGCTCCATCCATTGCATGTTAAAACATGGTCAAGGAGCAGGGGGAGGGGAGGGGAGGGACTGAGAGGTGGCCCGGGACCCACATTAACATCCATTGATTTTGATGAAACATGAATGCACCAAAATGCGGTCAGAATCTAGCTATGACCTTTGGCGATTTTAAGCGGATATGGTGTTTAGAGTCATTTTCAACCTGTAACATCCACATTTTATATCGACGGGGATTTTGTCAATATTAACAGCAGCAATGATGTGTCTCATCACAGTTTAGCCCTATTATTTAGTTTACAGCGAAAAATAAATAAAAACAGTGCAGTTACTCTTATTCTCTGCAGTGTTTTCGCTATGTACATAAATTTATGGCGGCCCGCCAGGGTTAGATTACAAGCGCCACTCCTCCTTGTATGAAATATCATGAAGATTGGCAACAATGCGTTGCACTGCCCAGTATGCGCAAGTAGTCTTCAGCGTTTTCCCAGGCAGTAACAAACATTGCAGATGAACATTACCGGATAACTAGAAAAAAAAGGTACATTTAATTAAGTAGTCAGTTGTCGCCCAACGGGGCCGTGCTCTCTCATGCATGTTCTACCTTGCCTAAACATTGGCAGCCCCAAGCCACCTATAAATCGAACACACCCCAGCTACCCACCGTTCAGTAAGATAATAACTCTTTCACGTTACATCAACTGTAACAAACCTCTTCTCTGTGCGCGTTTATTGTTCTGCTTGTGGTTCAGCGTTTAGGTTAATTATTGTTCGTCTGCGCTTGTGGACTAGTACTGGGCTACTCTAGGTACTCAAATCATCCTTCCAGCCAATATTTCGATGTTATGCTTTAGGAAGGCTAACGTTACCTTGGCGAATCATATGACCTGGTAACTTCAATAAACGTTAGTGAAATAGCCTAGTTGCCAACGATGTAAGTCGTGGAGGGGCTCAAAGTTGTGTAGAAGTATGCTTTTTTTTTTTTGACACGCCCAGAACGGTGAGCTAGTGAAATGCGAAAAGATATTGGGGTAACAGTTTATTAGCTTACAGTTAGTTTGCAATAACTGACTATACCTTTAATTTAAGTATATATGGTCATGTCAGGTTTTTAAATTGTGGCTCCCCAAAAGTTTATTTTTGCAACACGATAGTCTAGGAGAGAGACATTATTATACTGTATGTTAAATAAAATGCACATTCAATAACAATATTAAATATAATATTACTATATACTATTATATTTTATATTTAACATAATACAATTATGTAGATTATCATCATTGCTACAGTAGTAAATGAGAAAACAAAGTCCTGTAATATTTAGTTTCTAACAGATGAACTAGTTAAGCCTTTTGAATAACCAGACAAGCTGCCAGAGAAGGGCTTTTTCTTATTTTTCTTTAACCTTGCATTTTACAATTATATATTTATATAATTATTATTCTACATTTATTTTTGCATTTTATCTTCATTTTTTTTAAGCACTAGTGTGCTGTAAAGCACTTTAAGATGCAATTCTTGTTTGAAAGGTGTTATACAAATAACGTGTTATTATATCATTATTAAATGTGACATTATTTTTAAATAAACATAATGAAGTCTTGGTCCATGCGTTGTCACTCTGTGTGTCTGTCTGTCTGTGTTTGTTCTTGCTGACAGAGGGGAGGATTGCGTTTGCTAGCTGGCGGTGTCATTATCCGTTTACAAGCCCATGTTTGTTCAGTGCTTCATCATGTTACAGGACAAACCAGGCCATGCTCTGTCATCTCTCTCTCTCTCTCTCTCTCTCACAAACACACACTCAAACACACGCGCACACACAAACATGCACACAAACGCGCACACTAACATCGAAGCACACGCAGACACACACACAAGCACGCGCACACACACACAAACACACACGCAACATGCACACAAACGCGCGCACTAACATCGAAGCACACACAGACACAAGCACACGCACACACACACAAACACACACACAACATGCACACAAACGCACACACTAACATCGAAGCACACGCAGACACACACACAATACCATTTAAGAACTCTAGTGCCCGTTTCATGCGTCTACTCTAAGAGGCGTACAAAACATTGCAATATATCGCCTTTCTTACAGTTTCCCAATATATCGCAATATATTATATCGTGATACGTGTCGTATCGCCACATTATTGCCGATACACAGCCCTAGTGTGTGCGTATGAGTGTGCGAGTTTGTCCCAGGTTATCATTCCGAATAACACCCCCCCACTTCTAGTGCACACAAAGACCTCTCTCTAGCAGCTGGTGGTATTTTGGTATGATCAATGTTTATGTGTTAGTTTGAATGGTTTTATGTGTTGTCTTCAATATTCTATTCAGGATAATATGGATTGTTTTCCTGTCCTCTATTGTGTGACTGTGTCATTCTTGAATTCTTTCCCTGCTCCTTATTCGGTCGATAAGCTCCCCAGCCCTTTAGGCAAACAGAGAGCGTTCAGTGTGTGACTGACTGTGGGGAATTAATTTGGGGGATCGCTATCATCAGCGCGTCGCGCTAACGAGAACACGGTGTGAGGTAGCGATATAGAGGGAGAGAGGCTTTTTAAAGAGACTGCTGGCCGAGGCCAAACTAAACATTCCTCCTGCCATCGTCTCTCCTCGCTGTTCCATCTCTTTGACTGTTTGTCTATCTCCCCCTTTCATATTCTCTCGTTCTCGTTCTCTTTGGCTACCACTAACTCAATTTCCTCCCTTATTCTGTTTTCCCCGTTATTGGAGAACGAACCACCAAACGTCTCACAGAGCCATTACGTGGCCCGTTTAGTCCTGTGTGTGTGCTGTACTGTAGTGTGTGAGCGTGCGTGCGTATTTGACAGTGCAGCAGTATAATGCTAACCTTACGTACCAGATATCTGTGTCTGTTAGACACATCCCTCTGGGAAGCCGTCCATTGAAACTGTTTCATACGGGCAGACGCTTTCAAAAGATACTTGGCATGTGATTGGATGAACCTGTGAACCAGCAGAGCCTGTTGTTATCCTCTCTTGCAGTATAAAAGTCGGGACAAGAGTGAAAACATAATTTACATTTAGAAAAGCCTTTGCTCTTCTAATACATTCTAATAAACGCTGATGCTATATTGCCTCATCTACCTACATTAACCTTACGACACTGATTGGAAACACACTGGGCAAAGTCAAACTGAAGGTCGCGAGATCAGTAAAATGTTTTGTCTCAGCTAAACCGCTTTTCAAACCTAACATTTAGTGTGTTTGTGCGTGTCTGTGTGTTTGTGCGTGTGCTTCCAGCACGATGTGTCAGCAGGGGCTCTGAAAGCAGCCCTGGACGGCGTGGTGCAGGAGTGCGTGAGCTTCGTGGGAGTGGACATCAACATCTGCTCTGAGACCCTGATGAGGTAGCACACACGCACATGCACTCTCACGTGCGTGCACGCACACACACACACACACACACACACGCAATCATACATACATTTGCGTGAAGGTCCGCAAACACACACACACACACAGACACACATAGACTGTTGGATAAATTGTATCATACATTAATTTGGGTGAAGGTCCACAAAACACACACAACAGACACACACGTGATGATGACATACTGCTCAGCGCCTAAGCATATTTTCCCTTCGCAGTCACAACATGGCCAAGCTACACACGCACACGCACACACACACACATACGAGCTGGCATTAGCAGCAGGCATCAGGTCATTTGTTTACCTGTCTGCTCTGTAAATGAGTGTTTTCCATGCCTGCTAGGGCTCATGTAACACACACAGCGACGTGGCGATGACTGAAGTATTGTGTCGAGTGTTGACACAGGAGCGTGTTCTACAGTGAGTTAACCATTCTGGACTGTGGATTAACAGCAAGCACAGTTCATCGCTTTTTACAGCAGGTCTGTCTGGATGGTCGAAACAGAACAAATACAGTATACATTTATAATTTTCACAGAAATTCAGTTTATTGAGCATACTGTAAAATGTGGTGGTGTTTTTGGTATAGGCCATATGGTAGCATAGCCAAAATTCAAAGGCTTGAACATCTTTTAACACTAGAACCGCCAAGAACCTCTGCATACCTAAAACTGAAAACAGGTAGAATTTACCCATGCGCCTACCTAGACACTGTGTTTCTTAAATGTACTCTGTCATTGTATTGCTTGTCTTATAAAATTAGTTTGTTTAATTGTCTGTGTCTTGGTGCTCTAGTTATATAATTATGGTCTAAAGGGGCGTCTTTAAGAACACGCAAATATAGGCCATTAATGAAAGCTCCCAAGATCAAAGATCCCGCTTGTTAGGCATGTCGGCTAACTTAAGCTAATGCTAGCGGCACTTCGCTGTAGTCGAGAACAGCTGTTCATCCACGCCATTAGTGTTTAGTGTTCTACACCGCTTCAGCTGCCATGCTGTCAGTAGGAGCTTCTGCACATGCCCGTTGTGCGGACGCTGCGTCCAGGGGCACTCTGAAATGTGTGTGGGCAGGGACAAGGACAGAAACAGGCTTCATGATTTGTACGCACCTGTCATGTAGTGGATGTAATTAGAAGGGGTGCCCACACGTAGAGTATTTTATAGGGATGTATCGAGAGATCGGCCAAGATTGGTACTCTGATTTTCCTTTCTAATGGCCGATACGGAAAACAGATCTTTGTTGATAATTAAATGGCTGTCAATTCATCATTCATTTAGCCTTTTTTAGATTTCATGCCTTTATCTGGATCAAACATGTATCTTAAATTCATGAATAAAAAAGTCTAAAATCAGTCGGTCAATTTTGCGGACTGAAAATTGGCAATAATAAATATTGTGTTTAAACTACAGCAGCATCTCCAGCAGGAGACCACGAACTTCCCTTTCCCAAGCCACATTGGAAAGCTCTGACTGGGGGATCCTGAGATGTTCCCAGGCTAGTGTGGAGATATAATCTCTCCACCTAGTCCTGGGTCTTCCCCGAGGCCTCCTCCCAGCTGGACGTGCCTGGAACACCTCCCAAAGGAGGCGCCCATGGGGCATCCTTACCAGATGCCCGTACCACCTCAACTAGCTCCTTTCAACGCAAAGGAGCAGCGGCTCTACTCCGAGTTCCTCACGGATAGCTGAGCTTCTCACCCTATCCCTAAGGGAGACGCCAGCCACCTTTAAAACCCATTTTGGACGCTTGCATCCATATTCAGTTGACTGAAAATATATAGGCCATATAAAGGCCTTACAATGTGTAGTATGTGTGTGTACATCTGTTCCTTTTTCAGGATTATGAGCATCACAAGGAGCGGCCCGCGCTGAGCTGTAAAATTCACCTGTTTGTTCCTTCCCCAGGCATGTGGCTGGCCTGAACGCTGGCCGGGCGCGGAGCATCGCGGAGTGGAGAGAGAAGAACGGCCCCTTTATGAACAGAGAGCAGCTCAGGCTGGTCAAAGGCATGGGACCCAAGAGCTTCCAGCAGTGTGCTGGATTCATCCGAATCAACCCACAAAACCTCCACAGGTGAGTGGACACGCACGCACATACATACATACACACA
>JAODOY010076187.1:0-15685 GCA_025399855.1 Forbesichthys papilliferus
ATATATCCGTCACTATACTAGTATTTACTGTAATATGTTTCCATCGCATAATTTATGGGTTGTAGTTCTTCAACTACGTGAGCTACCTGATTGGAGGAGAGGTGTTCACGCTGCAGGACATTGAGAATGGCGTCCTGAGAGGGAACAGAAAAGGCACTGCCCAGTTTCTCAAACCCTTCTCCAAGACAGACCCCCGCTTACAAGTATTTACCTTGTACACACATTTAATATAATCTGAACACAAGAGTCATGGTCATTGAGCCTTATTGTGGAAACACTTAATGAGCAAGGCTGTAATATAGTATATATATATATATACAGTATAATACTATAACATTTGTTTCTGTTGACCACCAGGTGGCGCTTCCAGATGCTGAGCCCCTGATACACTTTGCTCTTAACTGTGGCGCGAAGGGCTGCCCACCAATCAAAACGTACACACCAGAGGTACTGTAAGAATCAGAAACTGTAAGTCAGTTACAGTTCTGATGTCTTTCCAGGCCTGCTACAGTAGATCTAGTGAATATAACTGACTACCAGGGCTATGGTTATTAGTTGTGCTCACACACAGAGGCCACACAGAGTTGGCTTTGAGCTAGGAAGCGTATATGTGTACATGAATATATGTGAACTATTAATCCACAGTAAGGTGCTAAAATACCCCACTCCCACTCTCCCCTCAACCTTACAGGACATTGACAGTCAGCTCCGCACGGCAGCCGAGGCATTCCTGGAGAGCGACGAGGCCTGCACGGTGAATTCGGCGAAAGGGGAGGTGCGACTTAGCCAGATCTTCAAGTGGTACAAGGCTGACTTTGGCGGCACAGACGAGAGGGTACGGCTCTGACTTATCACGCCAAATACCATCGCTCAACTGTACGCGCTGTGACACCCGAATGGGTGTATTGTGTTTTGTGTGCCTCGTCTTCCAGCTGCTACACTGGGTGCTGGAGCACATGGGCGACTCCCCTAAAAAAGCTAGCCTGCAGAGTGTCCTGTCCGCCGGGAAGACCAAAGTCGGCTATCTCCCCTACGACTGGAGCACCAACAGTAGCGCATGAGAAGTGTTTCTGCACATGCAGCAGACAACACACAACGTCTGCACAACCTCCGCAAAAGCTGCATTCGTTCCCCGCCTCTATCCAGACCTAGTATAAAGCTACTGTAAAAGGGTGTGGTCGGTGTGGCTACCACTTCGGTGTCATTATCTAGGCTAACCCTAACGCTCTTATGCAAGCCAAACACACTGTGTCTCTTCAGAAGCCCAGAGGTGGAGAAGGATGAGCTCTTTAGGTGTCTTCTGACGGACTTAAAAGAGATAACCGTTTTGATTCAAGTGCGCCTCTGCTTAGCCTTGATAAGCCATAGAAAAAGTTAGCTCACTTCAGGAAGCACACACTCGAGATGCATAAGCGTCGAGAAATCCATCTGATGTCCCTTTTTAAGTCCTATCTCCTGGAGGTCAGAAAGCGTTTTCCACTCTGTGGCCATGTGAAATCACATGGTTGTTTACCCCTTTCGACCTGGGTCTTCCATTTTGAGTCTCGGATAAATTGTGGCAGCATTTTAGGCACAGACATTTAGTACAGGAGAATAATAAAACAATATTGAATATATATGTGTTGATACCCGCCCGGGAGGCTCTAGGACACTTGTTTATAATCACTTTTGAATGCTAAAGATATATTTATACCTTTTCTTTTGCAAACAAAGAAAATCTATGTTTAGGGATCACTTACAGTATGATATTCTGCTGTGCATATCCCAGTTTATTAATATTTACTACACTGGTATTCTTGCTTGTTTAATAAATTGCATCATTTGTGTAGCGATTACTGTTGGCTAGACATCCCTGCAAGTTACATATTGGAATTTTGGAGAACCCCTTCACTCAGTGCAAGGAATTTTGTATGTAGTCACGATGTAATTGTGTTTATCTCAGGTGCATGGAGAATGTAGCGAACAGCACTCCTAACATCAATATACATTGCCTGTGTGACCTGCTAATGCAATGACTGCACTATTGTTCTCATCTTCTTGCCTGTGCAATCACTTCTATACTTCAGGATGTACCAACCAAATCCTGCTGGAAAGATTGATGAACATGAGTTTTGGTGTGAGGAGGTTGGGCACCAAAGAGAACAATAATATCAGACAAAAGGCATGATGTTAAATACATCTGCAATGAATTGCTGCATGTGACACTGGACAATTTTTTGAAAACTCAGTATGTAATAGGATTGCCTTATTTACCTCAGTCCCCCCACCTAGAGCATGATAATGGCTTGGACTTGTGGGAAAGCAACTGTTTTAACACTACTATTTAATGATGACCATGTAGCCATAGGTATTTTACATACAGCATATTCTATTAACTATATAGTGTTTCTCTGCTTGTTGCTTTATCTGTTGTTTATGGTACTGGTGCTGGCCAAGGCCATGTTACCGTGGTAACGACCACGTGATTGAACTAACAGGATATAGACAGGCAGGGACTGAGAGAAGCAGAAGAAGACATATTTCAGTGAATGACAGTTAACAAAGTCTTATGAATATTAAAACCATCTATAAAAGACATGTACTGATAACTAATAACTTATCTTGGAATAAACATCTGGCACTTCCTCCACTGGATTCATTGTCTATTTATTATAAGTGATCTGCAGAACTACAAGTCACCCTTTAGCGTATCTGCTGAAAAAGGTAGTATCGTAACAGGTGGCGTCACAAACAGGATGTGTATGGCGAAGTCGGGTTGAATCGTATTGTCGGGCTGCTCTGGAGACAGGACGCAAATGGAGTGGAGACCCTGTTGGTACCCACATCTCCGACCAACGGAGAACTGGCAAGGCTTCATCCCTATCTCTTCTGACGTCTTCCTCCTGTCACAGTTCCTCTTAACACTCATTGATCTGGTGAGTCATACTGTCATACCACATGACGAACTGTGATACTGAATCAGTTATAATTATGTTATAGTATATGTAGTCTCTATATCTAAGTGCATTAGTGATACAGCTCTTGGTTGAATCCATAATCCACTTCATGTGAAGGTGCGGAGTCATGCTCAAAGACAGAAAAAAAAAAGATCTATATGCTATAGCTGTCAGGGTAGTAACATGATGTACTGTATGTATACAGACCCATGTTATAAGCCATCAAGCTATACTCTTAATATGATGTCCAATGGTATTTGCAGACCCATGTTATATGCCATAAACAGACACATTTAAGGTAAACAGGGTCACAACCATAGGTCACAACTAAGGAAGGCATTTTTGACACCCAAGCTTCAAACTGTTCAGATTCCATTTCCAACAAAATGACATGCAACAAGATTCATGTCCAAGTAGGTATACCTGTCAGATACAGTAGGCTACATTGGGTTCACTTATTTTATTGAAGCAAAACCTTTTCATAAGAAAAATAGAGGGAGACTTGTGATTCTTATTACAAACATGTGTCGTGTATATATATAAATAGTGCACAGGCTGTTAATATTTTATACATTTTAACCATCTCATTTATGTACATATGTACATACATGTTAAACTTAATGTCAAACACACAAGGAGTGAACAGACATTGTATATTGTGGAATTATCCCACATATTCCAATCCCACAAGATCACAAGACATTTCTTCAAATAAATCCAATTTCTTTGATTAATTATTTCTACCACTTTCTGTGATTCAGTATTGCATTGACTATGTTTGAGCAAAACATACACATTTTATAATGCAACAGGACAAAAAGACTGATACTGTATTGTTGCAAATATTCATGGCTTTCATTAATAACTTAGTGTTATTGTACAATGCCACAGCTAAATAAGGCTCTTCTCAATTAACTACTAAATAAATACTGACAACACATGTACTGGAATTTCATACATATGCAGCTTTCTTTTGTACAGCCAACAAAATAGCTTTAAGAAACATTTACACAAAGATAATCCGTATAAATCGTGCAGTATCTGTTAGGAAGACAGGAAGAATGCCTGTACTAGGCAAGTTGGATAACATTCAGCCACCTTTTTCCACAAACATTTCATTGTGTGATATTTGGATTCTAGATGCACTCATTTCAACATAAAAGGTTAACTGCTTAGGTTTTCATTTTCTAATACAAGCAGCGCCTATTAAAGCACTAGACACTGGCATATTAACACTTTTCCCTTTTAAACAAGGTTTCCACAAAATAATCTTCTGATTCTCTGTATTTGCAATCTTCAACTTAAATTCCTGGCTTAAACTTTAAATGTATTTCAGCATAACAAAATGCAAGAGCTGCACGCATCCTTATTTTCTCTTTCTGTACACAGCATCAACTCAATGCAGCATCGTTTTTCCTGTATGTGCACAAATAACTGCACTTTTCTCAGGTTAACATGATCAACTTAGTTAGTAACTCCACCATATTCGGACCCCCCCTCATTTTAAAACATGTGATGGAGACGCACTAAGGAACACAAATATTTTAAATTAAATTTTTAACATAATTTTTTAAAATATATATTATTTTATATCCAATTCGGATTTTACGGTCACCATCATCAAAGCTAGCATCTCCTTCAGGTATGCCTTAAATAATAAATGTTTTAAGTGTTACCAATAACATAGAAATTATTAATGCATTGTTATTGTTCATTAGTGCTATCAAATACATGATCAATTTAGGGTACAAATTAGGCCTATTTGAGTTCCAGTGTAAAAAAGGGAACATTTCTAGGACGATGTCCATGACTTGCCACCAAGCACCCCTAACCTAGAAATGAGAAAGAGAAGAAATAAAAAGTTAAAAACATTCAAACTACAACTGACAATTGGGCACTTGAAAGAACCGTTCACCCCAAAAGACGACAATGTTAGTACACTATACTTACAGGTTGTGTCGTGTGTACAAACAATGTGTTATTCTGGGCTGAACTGCTCTCATACCAGGCAAACATGCTTACTCTCATCATCCGAGTCAAAGCCAAAGAGTGACGAGCAGGTGTTGAGGCTTTGGTGTTTCTCTAGCTCCACCTGGCTTGTGAAGGAGGAAAGACATTTGGTGCAGCGTCGTCTCGCCACAACCTCCTCGCTGTTGACCGTGGCCTCGTTTTCCCTTTCTGCGAGGAGCTTTTTCATCTTGCTCCACGGCAAATACTTCTGTATAGGTGGAGGCACCTCCTCGGACGACTTCCTTTTGCGCATGCAGAGGGCAGACTCGTCCAGGTAGGCCGAAGGCGGTATCCTATTAAACGTACATTTGACTAACGGCGCGTAGGAGGGGTCGTCCGCTTTGAAGGTCTTCGGGTGCTCTGTGATGAGTGGGTCTCCTAGCGAATGGAGGACACCCTCGCGCTTCATGGTCGTGTCCTCCAGGTCTTTAACATCAATGTAGTCCCCCTTGTAGGCGGACGTTCTTGCAGGTTTCTTCTCGGGCTTGTCCCGTTTCCGGCCCTGTCTCCTGTCCTGTGTCTCGCTGGAAGCGGGCAACGTTCCTCCTGATAACTGGGCCATCGTATCGACCTCATGCCCGTTGAGGAGCACCTCGGGCACGTCGTTGGAGGCAGAGGTGGCCGCCATCACCGGGGTATGGTCGGGACCACAGTCCGACTCTGCATCCTGGTCTGCCGTCTCTCTGGGATCGGGTTTGGAGAACTCCTGGGGTTGGACTTTGTTCTCCTTCTGCAGCCAGAGCTCCTCTATTTTAACCCTCTGCTTCCAGGACGCTTCCACACTCTGCCTCTTCTGCCTGCCCAAATCCAGGTCCTCCTTCTGCGGCACTGGCACGTAGTGCCTCCACTCGTGGTCGTACAGAGCCTGCAGGCTGCAAAACAGCTGCCGGCAGTCGGTGTAAGGGCACTGGGGTCTGAAGGGCTGGTGAGTCCGTATGTGGGTCTTCAGCTCCAGGTGGGTCTGGAAACGCTGCTCGCACTCCAGGTGGTAACAGAAGTAGCGCTTGGCGGCATTGTGGAACGCCATGTGATCCTTGTAATGTTGGAGGAACTGCAACAGCCTGTTGGAGAAAAGTACCGTCACTACAAACACTTAAACCTAGCAAACACGATCAACAGCTTATGTAAGCAAATTGTGTGCAATGACAGCTGAGGCCTCTGGGATTGGTTGCTCTGCAATTAGTAATGCAATTAATAGTCTTAGTGGTCTGGGTGTTTTGAGCAAGATGCCTAATCCCATACCTGCTATTACTACTAATGTTAATCACTTTGGATAATAAATAATAAAATTAAAAAAATTCCATAGCAGGACATTCGTGAATAAAAAATATTGTTTATCTATGAAGCACTTATCTGGTACTTACAGCAGGTTAACATTTTTGAGGATTTAATGGGTGTTATGGGTAATGTATGTAGGCATGTATAATGTAGAGCTAAATTAGTCTGACAACACGCTGCTGCCGCCATTTATTTATTCTATACCAGAATATTGTTCGCCTCCATTAAAAAGATATAGTCAGCTTTTGCAAGCCAACTGTAAACTAATAAACTTTTTGTCATATTCACCAAATATCTCCTCACATTTCACTATCTTACCATTCTCTGTGCCTGTTGAAAACAATCTGGTGTTTTTACACAGCACTGGCTCCGTAAATAAGAACATAACATTGCTTCACAATGCATTTTAATGTGTGATTGTTCTGATTTGAGCTCAAAGTTTGCAAGCGAGAATAACTAGCGATAACTCGAGAATAACTAAACCTACCTTTAATTGGTAAATGAGCTATTCAGCTATTGACACAATGACTAATTCAGTTTCACAATCCTGGTCACGGAGACCCACTGCCCTGCATGTTTTAGGTATCTCCCGTCTCCAACACACTTTATTCTAATAAATGGGTCATTACCAATCACAGCAGAAGCCTGCTAACAACAACCCATTTGTTTGAGTCAGTGTGTTGGAGCAGAGAGACATCTAAAACATGCAGGATAGTGGGTGCACAGGATTAGGTTGGTTTTGGAAAAACTGTACTAATTAATTCTAGGTCGCTTTGGATTAAAAATGTGCCTTCTAAATGCTTTTAGTGGTAGTGTCAAAACGCCAATATATAACATATGTACCTTAAGCAAAGGGGGCACTTGTGCTTGGTCCACACAAATGCCTTCTCCAACACGCTCTCTTCTTCAATGTGAAAGTTGAACGTGTGCTTTATTAGCGAGCTGTCAATCTTCTTAAAGACTTTATCACAGGATTCCGAGGGGCACAAGTGGAACATGTACTCCACCCGCTGTCCATTCTCCCGTGGCCGTATCTCCTCCCCCTCAGCCACCTTTTGCTCCTCCGAGACAGGTAGATCGCTCACCGCCACCATGCCGTCCTTGATGATAACCTGCTCATCCTTGAAGCATTCCCATTGCTGCTGCTGCTGCTGCTGTTGCTGCTGCTCCAGTTCCCCTGCATTGTCGTCGAGCTTGTTCTGCTTCCTCTGGTGCGAGCATGACTTCTTGATGAGGATGCGGAGGTTCTTGATGATTCTACCCTCCCTAGTGAGAGAAACCGCCGGCTTCTTACAGACGGATTTCTGCGGCGGCGGTGACTGCTGCCCCTCACACGTCTGTTTAGGCTTGTTTTTACGCTTGGTTTTAGGTTTGGGCTCGCCATGGTCCCTTTCCAGCGATGCATCCGCCCCGTTAACGACTTCCGTGACCGTGGCGGCCGGTTGCTTGCACATTTCGTCGATGTGATCCCGAATGTGCTTTTTGGCCAAAAGGATCAACTTGAAGCGCATGCCGCAGAATATGCATTTGAGTTTCGTCCTCTTGAGGTGGGAGAACGCGTGTCTCACCACATTCAGGCCTTTGAAGTCTTTCTGACAGGACGCGCAGCGATGCTTCAGGTGGCCGCTCTGTTTATGGCGAAGTGTCCGCTCCTTCCACGCAAGGTTCTCCTTCAGCTGGGAAGACAACAAACCATGAGAAGCTGAGTTGAAATGAGAGAAAATGAATGAATGCACATACCGCTGTCACATCTTCATGGCTTATATGTACAGTGACGTTTAAAAACAAATGGGATAGAGTGTAATTCTCGCCTTTAGTGCCATTTAAAGTATTGAATCCAAGCACAATGCTGGATAAACTGCTTGGTGTTAGAGCTTTAATCGGGCATGAAAAGTTGAACCCGACATGGGCCAAGCCCAAAACAATTTGTCCGTGCCCGAACCGAACCCGCACGTGTATGGCTTTCTGAAGCCCGAACCAGATTACAGCCAGATTTTTTAATCAGGACTTTCTCAGGCGGTGTCCATACACTGCGCATCGCTGTGCGTATCAGATGGCACAGAGCACTAGATAGTGAGCAGCAACACTAACTAGAGCTGCTGACTTGTTTGCTGAAAACAAAAGAGAAACGTTAAGACAGGAGTTAAGGAAATTACATGCTAGCTGTCATAGACATGATAAGCAAAGCACAAAGATGCAGTTGCAAGAAGAGGAGTCAGTCTAACATTTTCAACGTTATTTAATAATGAAAACAGCTTGGAACAAATATAAACCTCATCCAGCACTTTTGCGTTTCTCTCTAAATAACAATAAATTATCAGCAAAGGGGAAAGGTACGGGCAACATCTGAATGAGCTACGAGTTGCTTAAACACGCTGCACATTATTTGGTTAGCAAATTCATTCCCGAACCCGACGTGCCTGGTGAAATATGTGAGAAATGAAGAACGACCTGACCCGAGCTGATATTTCAAGCTCTAACTGGTATACACAGATTAACGAATTCAATATTATGCTAATTAACACTGGTCAAAAATATGTCTGTACCCTGTTAAATGATACGCCGATCACTTATATTGTGTGACAGGAGGACAATCTGCATCGCATGCTCACCTGAGTATAAGAGTTTTGGGACGTTTCTACTGATGGTTCCTGTTCTGGGTCATCATTTTGCAGCTTGTCAACTGATTTTGCCAAATCTGGGTCCGGCAGTTCCTCAGCATTAGCCTCATTCGCTGTAACACAGTAGCTGTGGAAGAATTCTACCGGATTACCTACGAACTCCACAGCTGGGCCTTCTAGCTCAACATCACCTTCAGCTGGGGAAACTACAGGCTGCGGCAATATAGGCACACCTTCGCAAGGCTTAGAGTCCGATTCAGCAGGACTGGCTTCTGGGTGAGGCTCTGGAAGGCCGCTGCCGTCAACCGGCTCGACGTGATGTCCAAGTCCCTTTCCCTCATCGCTGATTGGCTCCAGTGCGACACATTTGAGCCCATATGCCAGCTCATCCCCGTGGAGGACCACTTCGTTATCGGGGTAAGTCAGCTCCAGGTTATGCCCCTGCCTAATTAGTTTCCCCGAGCCTTTAGGCCTCCCCCTTGGTCTTTTAACCACCTGCACCTGGACTTGCACCTGGACCTGCTCTGGCCTGGGAAGGCCCTGCAGCCATCGCTTTTTACGCCCCTTCCTTTTCAGGATCTGGTTCTTCACGCACCGAGACAGGTGTTCCCTTTGGCGGGTGGACGACTGCCTGACCGAAGGAGCTTTCTTTTGTCTCAGCGAGTATTTGGGGTTGTCCACTGTGTACGTGGGCTTGAGGTTGTATTTATATTCCGGATCATCGTCCCTGGGGTCTACCTCCTCATCTGACCAAGACACTACAATCCTCCGTGGTCGCCCCCGCCTCCTCCTCCTCCTCTCCACGATGTTCTTCTCGCTTGGATATTCCGCCGAGTCATCCAGATTTCTCTCTGTTTGGGTCTGAACAGTCTGCTCTTTTTGGGTGTCTTGAGCCTCTGGAACAGGCTCAGTGCTTGGGATCATGTCTATAGGAAGCACGTCGTCCGTGTGATTATTTGGGATGATTCCTTCACGGCACTTCTCCTCTTCCATTTCAATGAGCACGGCAGCTTTCATTGCATTGTCGCTGATCAACTCCAAACAGTGGGTCCTAATCGTCAAGAGGTTCCAGAACTCCGGGTCAAAATACAGCCGAGCCTTCAGCAACTGGGGAATGATAGGTGAAACCGGTTAGGTACAAAGCATAATTTACCCATGCTGAAGTACCCTTGGTGTCGGGATGGGACGATATATTATCGTGATAAAGATACTGACGATAATCGTATTGTGGTAAATGTCCATTATCGGGATAATCCTGAATATCCTCACATAAGTATGAATATTTTCACAAATAACTGCCATCTAGCTCACTTATACAGTCAGAAGTGTTTTCATCAATCTGATTTGTTGAAATACTGGTTTTAAAACAAAAATAATCGCACAAAAGATACAGTATGTGGAGTCAATTTATTTTTGTTTCTTAACCCTCGCACTGTCCTAAGGCATTTCAGCAGACTAGCAGCAGAGGGAGCAAACCGTGGAATGTCATATGTCCGTGTTGTAGTTGCTGCCCTCTACTGGCAAGTGCACCGGGTCATTTTGACCCATAGGACAGGGCGATGGTTAACAAAATGTAAGAAGAAGTGATTCCAGTATGTTTGAGTGTCACTTTAAGAGTTTTGAAACTACACAACAGTAACATTAAGCAAATAGATTACCTGCAGAAGCTGGAAGCGGAGGTTGGTGCGAACAGGGCTGCTGTGTGGCTCCTCGTCGGGGCGCGTGTGGAGCAGGCACACGGCCCTGTACGCCTCCAGGCTCCGCTCCTGGCACAAGACCAGCAGGGCGCAGGCCCGGCACACCTCCAGGTCGCGGGGCAGCAGGAAGGCGATGGTTTTGCACACCAGTGAGTGGATGTCTCCGTCCGCCTGCAGGCCACACACCTGCAGTGCCCTGGCACATAGCTCCACGCAGAAGGGCACCCCTTCACTACCCAGCTGCCCACACAACAAAAGACACCGGAGCTAGGAAACACTTTGATTTGACACCAGCATCGTAGAGGCACAAGTGCACTTTGAGCGATTAGAAGCATAAACTACAGTGACTAACCTCTGCAGTTATTACTTTGATGAAGGGGAAGATGGATCTGATGTTAGAAGCACACGACGACAAATGGCAGCATTCATTCAGGAAGCCCTGTCTGCAGGGGTGGGCTCTGCGGTGTAGCTTACTCCAGATGAACAGCAGATCCCTGGAACAGGGCACATTAGCTTATAACTGTTTTCCAATCGCAGGTTATCTCCTAGCATCTCTGATGTGTGTATAACTGTCCGCCTTTCAAAACACAAGACAACCATGACCTATCCACAATAAAGTCAAATCCAACCATAACTGACAATGCAAATGGTTCGGTTTGCTTGCCAGTTACCATGCAGGCTAACAGTCGTCAATCAGCGCTAGCATCTACAGCTTGGTGTTTGTTCTTACCAAATGTAATACATGTCTCCATTCTGTAGCTGCTGGCTGAGAAAGGCTTTACACAGTGACAGCAGTAGCTCATCCTTCTCTGCACACTCTGTGTTACAGAGGATCTCCACCGCATCACGGCCATCTATCTCCGCCATCTGATTAAGGAGGGACGCACATGCATGTAGTTACAGACACACACACACAGGTTTTCAGAGTAATCTTTCATATATTTTGTATATTTCATTAAGCTACCTCAACTCACAACCTCCTCATCTGTACTGTCTTTAATGATGACTTCAAAAGTCTTTCCAAAAGTGGGTGATGCAATAATTACCTCTGATACAGGATTGTATTTATACATGGGCATTAAAGGTAAAGACAGCTTTTGCAAGCTAAATGTAAGCTAATACACTTTTTGTGGAATTCAACAAATATCTCCTCACATTTCACTACCTTACCGTTCTCTGTGCGTGTTGATAAAATAATACGATACCTTCTAAACAGCCCTGGCTCCATAAATGGGAACATAAACAAAGTGGCGAACACTGCTCGTATCAACAAAGCCGTAGCACTACGCTTTGCTTCACAATGCATTTCGACGTGTATGGCGAAGGACCGCACAGTGATACTGTTTTTATTTGAGCTCGAAGTTAGTAAGAATGACTAACCCTGCCTTTAGCTGCCATCACTCAGAATTATTTCTTCACTCTCAAGGCTTTTTCAGGTGCAAATGCCATCTCCCCCTCAGAGCCAACACACGCAGTCAAGCACACTGTACCTCTTTGTGCAGATGCTCATGTAGCGAGGCCTTGTACAGGCACGTGAGGTAGGCCTGCCGGAAGTACAGGTGTCTTCTGGCTTCCCGGTTCTCCAGGCAGCTCTTGGACAGGGCCGTGGCCTCCCGCACGCGGTCGCACGCCAGGAGGTAGCGCACGCGCAGCTCCAGGAACACGGGTGTCTCAGAGCTCAAGTACTCCTCCACTGCAGCAAAGAAGGAAGCAGCCACGACAGTTACGGCGGGAAGTAAGTTGCCGCTCAACATTCCATTTCTGTGCGGGATCAAATATTGCAGTGCGGAACGAATTCACGAAGGAATCGGGAGCACAAAACATGATGTTGCCTTGCACAATGTGCATACACGTATTGGAGGAGCAATGCATTTGTAATGTAACGTTTTGTGCACGTGTTCCAAGAGCCTACCCTCTGTGTGCGGCTGGGCTGCCTCGCTCATAATACGCTGGAGCACAGGGCTTTCCCAGGGTCCTCCTAATTTGATCACCTGCCTCAGCTGCTCAAGGTACGCATTCCTGTGTCTGAACAGGCGTGAGTGGCACTCCTACATAAAAGGACGACAACAGGCAGATTCATTATTAGCTTTTCACCTATGAGATGAATGGCAAGTAAGACTGAGGTCTGTATTCACACCTGCAATGTGTCCAGTATGTCTTTCAGAGGATCTCCCAGAAACTCCTCTTTACTGAAGAAGAGCATTAGCTCAAAGAAGCTCCTGCAAGAAAGACATAATCATAGTCATCGTCATTTTAGTATATATTATCTAATCAAGGAGCAACGCAATCAGCTTGGTCACATTTTTAGCAGCAGAATAGTACATTTCTCTTTCTAAATGCAAGCCAAATGTAGCTGGTCCCCCAGTCCACAAATGCAGCATCCAAATCCTCCTCGGAATGCCCGTTTTTCTCACACCCACACGCACACACCAGGGAAATAAGCCCAATGTACCTCAAACTATAAGCATCTAATCCCTTTGGAAATGTGTAGCAGCATCAGCATGTTTCTTAATAAGCAGCTACACATATTCTAATTAAGTTACTAGTCAAATCTAAATGAGAAAACATGTAATGCACAATGTATTGAATTCACTACTTACAAGGCCAAGCTGCTTATGGTGTAATGGATGTGCTGGCAGTCAGCAGGGAAGGAAGCAGTCGCTTTCGTGAAACTGCAGAGCGCGGTCCGTAGCACCTTCAGCTGGGGGAGAGGCACCTGCCATCTCCCAGTGTGTTCCTCTACTAACTATGCATAGCAAGCAAGACATTAACACAATGAATCAACACGGTAGCATTGATGCATGTCTTCGCAGCTGTGTGGTCATGAAGCCACAACATACAAAACACATTTAGTAGTATATTTTTTGGCCACAGAGACATTAAATCGGGTATTGTAGTTTATGTTTACATATACGGTAGGAATTTACAAGAATGCATATTAGACCTACCGGTACCTTACTTAAAATACCTGCTTCTGGACATCTCCATGCCCCCACTTTAAACATGTATCAAGAGCTACATGTTTATTTGAACGTCAGGCGTTACTGTTAGCTTTGACAGCTCATAGCAAACTAAACACATTGGGCTGTGCTAACTTAGCTAGCATGCAACATTTCCTAGCTAGTGTACTGTACCTTAAACAATCTCAAGATAAGCAACAACAGTTGGAAAGATAAAACGCTCACTAGGGGAAATGCTAATTAAATTGTCTAAGAAGCAGATGGACCTACTTGCTTTACTTATTGTATATACTGGTTGTGCTAAAGCTAGCTGGCTATGTGGTTAGCATGCATAGAGTGTCTCGCCTTGGCCACGCAACAAAGCATAATATACGGGCATTTCATTATCACACACCTTACAAAACTCGGAACAGTACAATTTGCTTCTATGAGACGATTCGTCGCCGCATTGTCTCACGAATACATTTTCTAGAGCCAATTCAAGCCTGTCTGTTTCCAAATCACTTTCGCTGTCCGCCATACTGGTTACTGAATTCAGCGCATAGTCATTGTTGCCAGGTATGCAAAGTTATATCCTTCAATATAAAACAAAGAAACTTTCAACCTGGCAACAGCATATCAGTAATAATAGACAGATAGACAGGAAGGTTGTGGGTTTAATAACCAGCATACTGTCCTATTTAGGCAAGGTGATGCCTAACCGCTACAGCTTATTAATAGCCTTATTGTAATATAAGATGATTCTAAATACAATGATCAATTCAATTTTAAATATATAAATAATCAGAAACATGCAATACAAACACATACCAGAGAACTCTGAGCAACTGACTTAGCCTATGTCACATTTAACTCTGTGCTAAGTAAGTAAAGGTTGGCTCTGTGAGACTAACCCTTAAAACTCTCCTAGCTGCATTCCTTGATTGATCCTTGTTGAAACTTCCACATTCATTCAAACTTCCAAAATGTCACAGAATAAATGCATCACCTAAACATGGTCTACCTTATTATAGATCACTGCAGCCTTATTTCAGTCTTTCTGAGAGACTTAACATACCCAAGGCTACAATATAGACTATGCATAAACATTTAATTGTTTGGAGAAAAACTAAAATTAAGGTTCTCAGTTCACACTACCCTAACCCAAACTATATTTCTTGTAGATATGTACATTACTTTCTAGAGCTGTTTTAACAATATTAGGTCAATCAGTATGTATTTAATTATAGTTATATGCTTCCTTCTCTTCTGCCAGACAATTTTCACAGACGAGGGTATGGTAAAGTTTAAAACTCATCATTCATGCATCTATTGCTATTGATGTGTTGAAAGACAAATCTGTTAAACTACGTAATGAATAGTTTAACACCTCCTCCTCTTCTCTCAATTTTTCAAATTACAATTTAATACACTGTAGCGTACATTTAGATACAGTAGCCTATGTGTATGTGAATCACTGCAAACAACAACACAACCAACTTATCTTAACCCTTTTGATATATTTATAGACCTCAAGCCAAGATTGTGTGTGTGTGCGTGTGTGTGTGTGTGTGTGCGCACACATGCAGGTGTGTGTGCTGTATTTTGAAGTGAGTTTGAAAGTGAAACTCATTTTGTTATAACAAAATGTTTTTAAAACACAAAATCTGAACCAATGTAGATCAAACCATATGCATCTGCTCTCCACAGTGACTGCTCTTGGACTCATGAGAAACGTGAACCAGTTCCAATGCTCCAGGCTGCGTGTTCTGGCCCCTGAGAGCTGCCTCGGGACAGAACATTTCTTTGGAAGTTCAATATGGAACACATTGTCAGATATGGTTCTGGGAAAGTGGCACTGTTCTGACTATGGCACACATAGTGCATATTTAACTAACCTGTGACATTCCTAATGACTCCCAGTATTGCTCTAGTCTAATGGTGCAACCATTTGTAACCTTTGATGTCAAACATAATAATTGTTACAGTATAGCAATTGCAGTTAGGATAATTAGTCCTCATCTGAGACATTTCAATAGATACTATAGTAATAGTTTATACTAGATTCTTGTTACAGCATAACAGCAGAAACAGGATGTGTTTTTGAAATCTCATCAGGTGGAAGGTCTGTAATGAAATGTAAGCAGAAATTGTAGAAATGATGATTACAATATGATGAAGATAATATACCGTGTATGTATATA
>JAODOY010076198.1:0-15683 GCA_025399855.1 Forbesichthys papilliferus
AAAAAGATAATTTTGCTGTATTTGAGATTAATTTACTAATAAGCAGTGTCATCCACATGGAATATTTAACCTGAATTTGAATCTCACATGGGTTATCTACATTTTAATACCAAAATAAGCTTTGTAACTTGTTCAGAACTGCATAATCCTTACGAATGAAAGGGAAAGTTTATGCAATGGGAAAAATACCTAGGTTTGGCCTAGTTTAGAAGAGGTTAAATAAAGCATAAAATAGCGTAAGATCAAAAGCCTATGGCGCGCCAAACGTAGCCTACGGTACACCGCCTTGAGTTAGGTAGCATGTAGACAGAACGACGTGATGGCACAGTTTCGGTTTAACAACACGAAAGATTAGGGGACAACATATTCCATTTTCTTTTCCACACGAAATGCAGATATGTCCCAAAAGAATCACTGAGATTCAATACACAAATGGCATGAAATATGGAAAAACAGTGTGATAGTCTTGAACAAAGCGGCTCAAAAGTAGGTCAAATTAAACAACTGAGGAGTTACGATGCTACTTTTAAAAACATTGTGATTAATGCAGCAGTCATCAAACAACTCTCGCAGACAATAAATATGGTGTCACTGAATGCAATGTTGAAAAGATGGAGAGTGCAAAAAGACCAACTTAGGAATGCAAACAGACTTACCGTGTTCCCAAAAGCGACTGCTTCCAAGAGATTGACGGGAGTGTGTAAATACGTGACTGAAAAATGTAATGAAGGAATTCCCATAGAGCGGTCATTCAACTTAAGGCACTGGGAATCGCCAAAGAGCTAAATAACAACTGTGGTAGAAGAATGTTCAAAAATGGTACAGCAAGTTTTATTTAATGTATTTTAAGTACAATTATTTTTTATATTCAGGGTCGTCCTATATTCGGACCAATACGTTATGAGAAGCTACAACCGGCTAATATGGGGCTGGGGGAATTTGTGCTTAGATAGCGCACACGCCCTAGATCAGACGTCATATTCGATGGGCTAGCCTCATGAAAAAAATAAAATGTGAACTTTGCTGTACCTGCGGTTGCTTTCCACGGCCAGCGGTTGGGTTAGCAACACCGCGGTATTCAATTTTTGCAGTTATCGCGACAGCCCTATTGAGCACCCCTGGCCTAGTGGTTCCTCTTTGAGGGACTTGATTTGCATTCATAGAACATTGTCTGTAAGCCTAAATTAAAGTCGAAGCCTGGACCACTATCATTCCTTACCATGTCAGGCTATTCTTTTTACTCAGTTAAATGATCTGGCTGGCTGTATGTGTGCTTGTGTGTTCTGTGGCTATCTCTAAATAAGCCACAGATGCTGTTTATGGTGTTTAATGGGAATTGTGATTAGAAAACACTACAGAAGATCTGGTGCCATAGTCAGGAATAACCAGCAGTACAAGCAACTTGTAGTGCATGGCCTAATGTTTTTCTTTAGCATGGCTAGCAATTAACCAAAAAAACACTACAGGGACTACATTATTATAGATGAGTGTACAAACCTGAATTCATCATGTGCATTATAATGCTCACCTTCATACACCCACCCATATGGTCATCCTAACACTGTTAGTCATACAATTGTGAGTAGTTTACTCCATAATTGAAATGCATACATACACACAGTAGGCTACTTTATAGCACATTTTGTTAAGGTGATATTGTTAGTTAACAGATTGGCCTGGTTTAAAGCTACAGATACATCCAGCCGCTTCAACTTGTTTGTTTCTTTAGTCTGTTTAGCAGTGACAAATAATGAAATGTTCAACTTAAAATGTTTAAATGCGTGATGGGAACGAAGGAACCATGTTGCATGGCTTGAGCACTTCTATACTGGAAGCCTGCATTCTCCACAACGGTATTGTCGCAGATCAATAACACTGCGTGTTTAAGCTTATTCAGAACAGGTTTCTTGAAGGTTTTGCACCTTCATGACCTCTTCATCGGTACAATTGGTGGTGGGCCCCACAGGTGCAATGTGGTCTGTCTCTCCTCAGCACTGCTCAGTGTTCCTGGATAATGACAGCATTGTTGCATAATTAGCAGCTTTGTACCTTCTCAGGTTACCTGTCATTGCATTTGGGTTCAGTTTTTGAACATTTGCTTCATCTATTACAATAGGGCAAAACATAAAGTAATTATTACCAATGACCTTTGAATTTTCTGAGTTTATAATAATCCAAACTATAGAAAATAATAGAAAGGCAATTGTCTTCTAAACTCCGTCCCACTCTCCTAATGTGTAGTGAAAGAGGTTTGATGGACTATAAGTAGAAAAGATACATGACTGAATTTTCAGTATATGAGGTTCTGTATGTCTGGTCCTCATGTCAGAACCATAAAACATCAAATGATTTAAGCCTGTAGCCTACCTAGCAATATCGGATCTTCAAGAAACTTAAGATAATGCCCCAGACTGCCTACCTACTCTCTACTAGGGCTGGGTCTCGCCACTGATTTCCAGAATCGATTCCGATTCACAGGTCTAAAACCGATTTTGATCCAATGTTGATTCAGTTAAGGATATTTCAGGTACAATACCAATTTTGCTTCACAAACATGCTTGCAGCATCTGTGCAACAGATCTATAGCCATAAACCCCATAGAAAATAAATAATAAAGTATCTATTTTGCAATTACCCTATAACTCTACAGTATATTATCTGCTTTGTGGCATATTATAATTATTAATGTCCTTGTATTCCAGTTTAGATATTAGCAATGTGCTAATAACATGACCCAGTTTAGCTAAAAACATTAGAAATCTTTCACCATGTCAGATTCTTTTCGCACGCTATCCCAACCAGCAGTTTTGAGGCATGCTGACTATGGAGTTGCAAGAAAATAAACGTTATTTACTAGTGCACCATATTTCTGTGACCTCAGCCTCAGGCTGTATAGTGGATTTCTTTTGTAAACATTAAATGGGTCTATGATACGAGATCATTTTAATACAAGACACTGCATTTCTTTAGGGTTTTGGTGGCACTAGAATGCATTAATACGTGCATTCTCATAATCTGGTCTGAATTGTTTTTTTCAGTAAAACTAACCTACGCCGCAGTCAGCATTATATTTTCCTCATGCAGATCACCAGACATTATTTATCTTTAGAAAAGTTTATGCAGTTTACACAGATGCTAAAAATGCATTAAGCCTTCCTTACTATTTCATTGTCCATGTGTCTTGAATTTGCAAACTGACATAATCCAACACGCTCATGTTCAATTTAGGGAGAAGCAGACAGGTTCTACAGATCGATCTTGGGATTTTGTGAATCAATTTCGGATCACTCAAATTTAGATAGATTTTAATTGGAGAATCATTTTTATTGAACCCACCCCTTCTCTCTACCAGCACGAAGAGGCTGTATTTGGTTACACACGTGTCTAACCCTGGCTCGATGTAGAGGAACTAACTATTCAATAGAATTAAACGGGATTGTCATTTTCATGTCTTGACCTGTATTGTGTTGAATCATGTGCGAGCTCTTTATCAACAATCATATTTTTCTGTTAAGTCAACAATCTCTTTTCCCCCCACACCTGACTAATTTATTTTCACCCTAAAACCATGTTTGTTAAACAGAAAAGCCAGGGATTCTTTATTTAAAATTTTTTTTTTAAAGAAATTAACATTTTGTGAAGCCTTAACAATAATTTTATTTTATTCATATTATGGTTTGAACAGTTCAAATCTACATATGATTTGAAAAGAGAAATGACATTGGAATAAATGACAGTTCTAAGACTTAGACTATATAGGCTACAGTTAAATCTCATATTCCTGGAGAGGAAAAGTGCATTCTGACTAATTGCTGGGGGGAAGGATAGACTTGTATAATAAAAATGTATAAATTAATAAAAACCTATTCTGAAATGACTTGCGGAATGGGAGGAGGTATTGGCATACAGTTGGACAGCAAATTACGACTGGGAAACACAAGGTTGTAGGCCTTATACCAGTGATTATTGAAATAATGCGTTACTGGGGTGTCCACTAACATTCTGATTGCAAATAGGCATTCTGGCCTATATTCAAACACATGTATCATTCATACATACACACACACACACACACAGTTTCCTCTTTCATTTTATATATTTTCTAGTGTACTTTGCAAAATGTCTCCAAAGCAGAGTTCTTAAGCCTTGGTTGCTGCTGTGTTATATTGCAGGGTTTGCTTTCTCCTGTGGAATCCTGAATGTATCTCTCTGTATAATGAACCATTTTCAGCTGGTTGATACTTTGTGACAGGCGCTCAAAATAGAATCCGGTCAGCGTGGTTGCAGAGCTAGTGCAATAATTGGTTGCTATGTGACAAGCATATAGACCTACAACCCAGTGTTGCTGAGCACAGCAGAGCTAGTTGTTCCCGAGCTTTGACCACCATGTCTCAGCAGAGTGATATGTCATCTGTTACCGGAGAGATATTTCTTTCAACAACAAGCAAACGTGATTCATGCAGTACTCTTGAATAATTTAATCTACGATTTTGTGTGAATGATTCTCTCCCACACATTGGAAATGCATCGTGAAGGCTAGGATATTGTATGCGGCCTGCACCACTTAAGTTTGTTCCTATTTACGTAGCCAGGTATGGGTAGAAGTCTGTATTCTTTTTTGTTTCCAGTACGCACAGAAACAGTAAGCTAGCAGAATGCTAGGAGATATTTGGGGAAATTGACAGTGTTGGCTTTACAATTGTTTACTGTAACTAACAAAAACAAACTTTTAGAACAGCATTTGTTGTTGGATCTCAGTTAGTTAGAATATATACCTAAACATGCCCTGCATAAATATGCACTTAAAGAATGTGTGAAATAGATTTTCTCTCAGCCCTAGCATTGCTCATGGTTTAAAGCATGTGTTGAACTTGGTTATAATAATATATTGTAATCAGTTAGGGTTTTTTTCCCCCCTCTGTCCTTCAGGGAATAGTTTTGTAATTTTGAATTATCGAATTATCCACTTGAAACGGTTTTCTAATCTCACTTGTATCATGTTGTCTACTTCCTCCTTAACGTGCTCTGAAAAATATGTATGCCAACCCACTCCATCCTCAACGGCAAAAATAGCTTTTCTTTGGGAAAAGTATGCCTCCATGTTAGGCAGGTCTCCTCCTTTTAGGATCGAGGCTATTCCCCCTGAATACAGAGTGCCCCACCCGCTAAACATTAGCTTGACTTTAAGGATAAAACCAGTATTGTATTGCAGACTACACCACTGACCTCTATTCCAGCTAACATTTACAAACTTGCATTATATATTAAAAAAAAAAAAACATTACATGGACCCAGTGGATAGCACTGGCCTCACAGCAAAAAGGTCCCGGGTTCGAACCCCGGTCGCCCCGGCCTTTCTGTGTGGAGTTTGCATGTTCTACCTGTGTCTGCGGGGGTTTCCTCCGGGTGCTCCGGTTTCCCCCCATTATCTAAAAACATGTCAGGTTCACCCACCAGCCAGTGCCATCTGATCAGTGACACTGGCTCCAATCTGGAGTTGGTCTTTCACAACATGTATGTGACAATAAAAGCACCTTTTAACAGTACCCTCCTAGAGTTTGGCAGATGACACGTGTAGTAGCGTTGTAGTAACATTTCTAACTATCAACATAGACAATACATACATCCTGCAAATGAAGGTGCCTTCATGTAAATTAGCAGATGCATGGCTTTACTGTATATCGCGTCAGAGGTCCTCAAAAGGCCCCATTAGCCAGGCTGTCTGCTTTGCTCGAATCAATCAAATTAGACACCATGTACAGTAAGAGGACGTGATTGCAAGCAGCTGTCACCCTGCCCGCTTAAAATGCTGACGCTCAGTTGTAGACAGGCCTACTTGGTGCCTCGTTCTGCACTTACAAGGAAGGAATGTCAGCTATGTGTCACGCTTATGCACAGTATACACTGGCCCGGGTACATTCCAATCCCTCAGCGTACCTTTTTTGCTTTCAAGTTTCAATTTGCAGTTCGGCCATGTCCTTCAACACTTTGTAGTGTAAGGTGTGACCGATGGCGAGGGGAGCTATATGGTTAGGTTTAGTTTACATTTGAATATTGACTGTTGCATCAGTCAGCACTCAACACCGCCAATGGAACATTTTCATGAAGTGTGAACAGGTTTTGAAATTAACTTTTTGAGTCACTTGCCAAGGTGGCTGGTACTGTAGACCAAAAAATCTACCAATCAAGCTTTATTTTTATTACCAGTCTTATTTTACCAGTATTAATTATGTTACATTGGGATAATTAAGCATGACAGCACAACTCATCACCACACTATTAGGGCTGGGTACTGAAACCTGGTGCCAAAATGCCACCAGTTCCTATACGATCGGTATCTACCGTACTGAATTAAAAAGAAAATTTCGGTGCCTCATTTCGGTTTCACATAGACTACATTTTAGGGCTGGCCCAAATATTCGATTATTCAGGTGCATGCATGCTTTCCCATTAATCCCTACTGTCTCAATATGAACCCACATGTTGATACGCAGGCAAAAAGCTAAAAATAGAATATTCAAATCCAAAAATGAAGACTCATATCTACAAACGAATAGTCAAATATTCTGGTCCAAACCTATTGTTTCCATGGCTCTGGGCCTACCTACTACCTCCGTATTACAGCCTACTTGGTAGCCTCGTACAACCGGAGTCTCCAAACCCCAAATGCTTGCATGACTTAATTTTTTTGCAGTGCTTTGTCCATTCATCTTTTAGGTTTGCTTAATACTTATGAATATTGCCACTGCTTTTATTTATTCGGACTGTATAGCAACTAGGGTTCGCTGGGTACTATTCACATTTGAACCAGTATCCAACAGTACTGTTTTTATACTTTACTCTCCCTGTAATGACAAAGAAAAGGTCCAAACATGTCCGAACTGGCATGCGTGGTCATGTTGGATATTTTTCTATACGAGCCCATATGTGAGTACCACTGCTGAATTTGTGAATGCAACTACCATCTAATCATGTAAAACCTATTTCACAAGTATGAGGGTGGTGTAAAAATGCCTTGAATATTAACTTGGACTACTTCAAAGTCATGATTTAGACATTGGATATTTCCTAATTTTTCAGACTTTGCACAAATACTGCCCTTGCACTCTCTGATTGGCTATTTTTGATGTTGTCGGTAGAGAGAGACTAAGGATAGTGATTTATGTATTTTAAATCAAACATTTAGTCACTGAGTTACTCGCCAAACAGATAATCTACTTGCATTTGCCGCTTTGCAGGTGTTAATTTCATACCCTGGGTGTTAAAGTCAGTGGAATGTTCTTGCCAAGCTTGTCTTTGACATGCCATGGTCTCTTCAGGTGGCACGTCTGGTAGGTTGCATAATGTAAAAATGTTTCGCTGGGCCGCAACATGCCCTTAACCCTACAAAAGCAAGCAAATATTCCTACAGGCAGTTTCTCCAAATTTATCAAATTACATATTTTCCTGCAGTTAATTATCATAAACAACGCATTTGCATTTAGTTTATTTTGCCTATAATCTAATATTGGTTTGAAAGGATATTGAATACTGCATAGAATTTGTTAACATTTATTTCTGATTGTCTCTTTCCCAAATGAGTGAAACATTTATTTAGATTTCTGAATAGCTTCATTCAGGATGCTAATACTGACAGGGAATTTCTGTAGAATAGTCAGTGGCATTCACAGGAGTTTCCTGCATAGATGCATTGTTACACTAAGATGGGACATTTGGAACATAGTTTTGTGACTGCCGCCATGTTGGAACGTGGCACCACTGTACTTTGTCATGGCGTTTCTGGTCTGCTGCCAAATGCTGTTTATAGCCTAGCTGGGGTCAGGTTTGACAGCTCCAATAACCCTGAATGCTCTTAATGGTCTAATCCACAAAAGGCTTTACAATCAAAGCCTAGAACGACTTGGCTTGTTCTGCTGTGAAAATGCTTTGTTAATCTAGAATATTAAAGTATAATATTTGAAATTGTCAGCAATGTAGAGTGTTGTAAAACTATTACAATTGGTTTTGGAATTGGTATTCTAAAGCCCATTGAAACTAACAGTATATAACGTAAGGCCCTGTGGATTTTCTATGATTTTTCTTACCTGCCAGTCTACCCACATTCTGGTGTATACATGTTCTCTCCCATTGATAAGTCATACCTTAAGAGATGTCTGCAAGTACAATAGGTGGGACAAATAATGCTGAAATAATGAAAACATTATACAAACTGTATTTATTTAAATGCAAGTGCAGTTAACCAGACAGGTGCCTCCAAAATACAGTTCCACTATGCATATTTTGCACATGCCTTTTGTGAGTACATCATGAATGACCTAACGTCGTTTCCACCTGTGTTGCGTGTTTCCAGATGCCCCATCAACCGAGCAGCCAGAACTGTTCACACAGAAGCTCCAACAGTGCTGCACGCTCTTCGATTTCATGGACTCCGTGACGGACCTGAAGGGCAAGGAATGCAAGCGGGCCGCCCTCAACGAGCTGGTGGACTACGTCTCCACCAACAGGGGCGTTCTGGTAGAGACTGCGTACCCAGAGATCACCACAATGGTAAGGGCCAGGTGTCGAGCAGTCGGCTGCGTCTGCGCACACGCCAACACCTCCTCCAAAAGCTGAAGTAGTTCCAAAAAAGCTAGCTTTCTGGAAGGGAAATAGCAAGGGCTGGAGTGTGTGTGGGGGGGGGGGGGTCGTGAACAACGTGTTAACAGTGCTGAGAAAAATACTGCCTTATGTATATAAAAAATTAATACGTTAAATAAGTTAACGTATTCTGTTTAGTCGTATCCCATTGGAGGAGTTCAGCACAATTAGTCCTGAGTGAAGGTGTACTATAGGTTTATTCTGCTAAGATCATTTGCTCCCACGGCATACAGAATGTTCTCCCCTTCCTGCTTGGCACACTTAGCACTCAATCATTGTTTGCAGGATGAAATATGAAGGCTTATCAGAACAGTCAGCATATGGTAATTGGACTGCATTTATACAGTGCTTTTCTAAACTTTCGGCCACTCAAAGTGCTGCACGGTATTGCCTCACATTTACCCATCCCCACACACACGCTTCCACGCAAGGTGCGACCAACCACCGGGAGCAGTTGGGGTTAGATGTCTTGCTCAAGGACACCTCGACACTTAGTGAGAAGGGTGAGGAGTTAGCCGGGATTGAACCAGCAACTTTTGGATAGCCTGTCGCCCCGCTTTACCCACTGAGTGCGCCACTGTCGCCCCAAGCATATCCATATGATTTAAATAATTACACGATCAGTAGTTTAGGCAAAAGGCAATGGAATGTTTTGGGTGTTGTCCCAATGCTGTTGTAGACCTTGACACCTCCTATGTTTTTCTCTCAGAAACCAGATTCAATAGCTAGGTGTTTAAACAGGGTTTGTGTGCACCTCAAATGGAGAAAGTTTAAACTATCACGTTTCCTGTTTTGGAAAAGGTGATTGTGTTTGAGTTTGACTTTTTCCTTTCCTTCAAACTGTAGACACAAACAGGACACAGCAAAATGAATAAGGCATTTCTTAGTTTTAACACTGTTTTGTGACCAGACTACGTATTGTCTTTTTACAAATGTGGGTATATTTTATGTTGTGTATATTTTATTACTGCCTATTCAAATGTGCAATGTACATCTTGCTTTTTTTGTGCTTTTTTTCCCCATTGTAATTTGCCACTTTCATTCTCTAAATTCCTGTCTTGCGGAGCATAATTATGAAGGTATTTTTGGTACAAAACATCTGAGCACCTTTGACAGTGGAATGTGTAGCTGTAATAGAAAATAGTCACATGTATCAGTACCTTTTTTTTTTTATAAAGTTGGAGTCTACACGCTTGCGTCTCCTAAAGCATGTATCTCTGAATTAAACGTACTGATACACATCTAACTTTTAGCTACAAATTCCACTGTCTCAGGTGCTTGGATGTTTGGCACCAAACATACCTTCATACATAGTGGCCAAACAAGCCTTACCTGTTGCTTAGGTTTTACCTACATTGCCTTAGCTGACATGATGGGACATGCTTGTCAGGGTTATGCGTGTGTTTACAAACTATCTTTCCTGGGAATGTGGCAGGTACCTCCTACACAATAGTGTAATTATAGAACACACACACACTCCAGAGAGGTCAGGCCAGAGGCAACAGAAGGTAATGCTGTTCTCGTTGGTCAATGTTGGTTGTTGTAACACATTGCCTTGCTACTTCCCACATCTCACTATTGATGGTCAAGACTAAACTGCACAGCGGTAATACTGAAAAGGCTGATGTAGACAATTGACATCATATTTAGTTACATGGAAACTAAAGAGCGTTTTAAAAAAAGAAGACCAAGATTAGGGCTGTCCTCGTTCTCAAACGGGCCTTGTCTTCCTAGACCGGGTTCAGAGTGAGGTTAATGTCGATGGCAGTCAGAAGCATTGGTAAAGGCTCTCTAGGGTGCTCCATGCTTGGCATCACATGGTAATGAAGAGGTGGGTGTCTAAAGTGCAGTGGATTATACTGTAGCACTGAGGCTACAGGCTTTGATCACTGAGGGTCTCATCTCCTTGGTGTAACCATAGCAGTGTTTTCTTTGTTTTAACTTCTTACCTGCACACGCACACATTTTTGCTGTAATATAACTGACGGCATACACGATGAACATTGATCGGAAAATATGTAAATGTTTTTCTAACTCCAAATTGAAAATTAGGAATATTTCTCACAATCTTCAAGTGACATGTATTTATTACTGTCACGTTAATACAAAACTGTCTCTTCAACATCTGTTGAGTTGTCAATTTTCTCTGAATGTAGAGCACACAAGCATAACAATTCTTTTCCATTAATTCCCATTCCCTATTCCTGACAGCCTTCCATTTTAATACCACGCTTTCTCACTCTCTCGCACATTATTGTGGCCCCTCACAGACACCTTGGTGAATGGGGAAGGCGTTGCTATGTGCTGGTTGCTACAAGTGTCACTTAACGCATATTGGCCCCATGCAGAGCCACATCTCTTCTTCCAGTGCTCAGTCACGACCGGCCATGTACAGTCAGCCCAAGTGCATTTCCCTCCGCTTCGTCTCACCTTTCCCAACCTCCCACGGAATCTTCTCTGCTACTCGTCCTTTAGCAAGTATTGTAAATGGGCGCATTGTTTGTTGTATTGTTTTCTACTGTGGAGCATGACATCCCATGCATTGTGTTATGTGGAAATGGCATAATGTGGTATTACTAGCAATACCATTTTAATTAGGCCTGACATGGCTCTCGTTGACAGTTATTGTCATCTACCCTGCTCTTCATGTTGAGTTGAATGAGCACAGGCAAGATGGGCATCACACTGAGGTTTAATGTCTCGCCTGGCAACCCACCCCTAGGATAGTGATCATGTGACTCTAAGCCAGCCAATAAGGTGTGACGCACCATGGGAAAGCAGACCGGTATGCCACTGAGAGCTTAGCAGAAATGCTCTCCATTTATTCCCCAGTGTTGATTTTAAAAACATCATTGTTGCAAGAAAAGGTTTTTTTTTTTTTCTTTTTAAGCATTCCCTCTGCAGATTGTGATGAAAAGCAATTACTAGGAGGGCTTGGTTTAATTTAACAGCTGTGAGATGATGTCTCGTGAGGACTTAAATTTAGCATAGTGCTTTTATCTTTTTTTAAATGTTTTTATTCGTATTTCAGTAATCAATACCTGTGTTTGGATGTTTAAACTACGGTTTCTATTCACGGAGGGCCTCTCTTAAATCTGAATCTGAACCAGGTGTTGTTTTAGGTAATAGACTAAATGTAAACTGACATACTTCTAAATCTTCCTTCTTCCGCCATTGCTCATTGTGCTCAGTCTGCCGGGGTTGAGTGGGAGGCTTCTCTGGCAGGTTGCAACGCTCAGCAGCAAACCAAACACTGATCTGTGTCAGCAGCATCCAGCCAACACATCTTTCTTGCTTGCTGGGTTTCTGTTGTATGGGTTGTGCTTTTCGTACGCATTTCCTTAAAGGTGTGGTAGGCTGTGTTTGTGTATAGATGGGTTCAAATATCAACAAGCTTTCTCAGCATTTAGGCCTCATTATTATTCTCATCGTGCTGTGGTTGCAAGAGGACCACCCCTTTGTGTTTCCTTGGCGTATTGGCTGAGCAATTGTGTTCACTGATTATTCAGTGCACCCAATTGTATTATTCATCGCATCTCTTTGTGAAGGGACACTCCCATTTGTGTCTGAAATTGCCTGGTCTGTAACCAGTCTTCCTACACCTGAGCGCTCAGTGACTGCTGCTCTGCTCCTCCCCCGACAGAGCTCATTGGCTCTCACCATTCTCTACCACGTAACAGTTGGGGTATAGAATGAGCTGGAGCGGAAACACGTGGGGCTCTGGCAGGCAGCGCTATAAACCATAAAGGCGTGTATCTTTTAAATTCAAGCTGCCTTGTCAACAGCTTTGCCATTTTCCTATTCACCCTTTTTCTACATTAGTCACTTAGATGTTGTAGGTTTAAGTAATGGGTGTCTCTGTGACCGTGCGTACGCTGTAAGAGTGCACAAACACTTAGTCCTAATGCAAACCTCTGCCCTTGTCCTCTGCTGTGTGTCACTTCTTAATTTCCCCAGGCAAAACACAACGCGCTGTAATTGTGGCGGCAGTGACCTCACCACAATCATTGGCATCAACACAGAATCTTCAAGGAGCAGTTACATCTACAGAATTCTTAATGGCTTAAACTGTCTTTCTCTCTTTTTGGTATTGCTAACAGTTCATTTAATAATTAAATCTGGTTGCCTATGCCTCCTCTGAAGTGAATTTGTCAGCTACATTAGTAATTGTCCGTATTACGTAAGTAACTAGAGGTGTCTTTGCATATCGTTAATTACGACAAAACCTTTTCTCTTTTTTTTTGTGTAAACCATTTTTCCTCATGTAAAACAGCCTTTGAATTTGCCATCCAAAAGGACGTTGTGGGTAATTTGTCAGTTATCTAACTACTGTAGTATCTTGTGGACACTTTTTCTGGTTTCGCTTTGTCAACAGAATTATTCAGCTCATTGACCATGTTCAGAAATGTCACATTCCTTAACAATTGTTCTGTGCATAAAATAACTGAACAGTTTTTTTCTCTTCATGGGACACAATTTATTTTTTAATTAAACACAAACAAAAAATCGTACCATGAAGTCTTCTCTCAGCACAACTCTTTCTGCCATATATTTGATTTAGCGCTGGTTTCCTTTTGTGACAGATCACCACCAATATATTCAGGACTCTTCCGCCAAGTGACAATCCCGATTTTGACCCGGAAGAAGATGAACCCACCCTGGAGGCTTCCTGGCCACACATACAGGTACAAATCGAGTCCCTTTAATCTGACTTGTTTACTAGGCTTTACCTCAGTGTTTGTTTACATTTGTTTTTCCATTCTTCTGTTCCCAGCTGGTGTATGAATTCTTCCTGCGCTTCCTGGAGAACCCAGACTTCCAGCCAAGCATTGCTAAGCGCTACATCGATCAGAGATTTGTTCTGCAGGTGGGTTTCTGAATTGCAATAAGGGAATTAGGTCTTTGTATTTATATTTTTAATACCTACTCGTGTTATAGCCCAACAATGTCCTTTAGAAGGACATGTAAACTGTGTTGTGGCAGCTCCAGTTGGCTCTGATTACATCAAGGAAAGAACCAACCAATGTGTTTTTTGCCAAGCTTTGCCAAACACAGTACACTGTATCCACTTGGCCTTCATGGTTACCCGACCACAGTGGCGAGTGGCTTTGGTGCTCCTCTCCTTGTGGCACTGCAGCAGCTGAGAGGGCCAACAAGGGACCACAGGGCCAGGAATGTTGGCCAGGCTATGTCCAAGGTGCCGGGCCTGACTTTCCATGATGCAAGAGCGTCTTGGGTGTCCCTAAATAGCTCACTGCTGTCTATGCTGTTCAGGAAGAGAGGGGAGAAAGGAGACTATGGTCCAATGCCAGGAAAGAGGGGCAGTCCTTAAATGTTTTGACCCATAACCCCCCCCAATGTTTGTGGTTGATAGCGTATCAGTCCCAACCACCACTTGGAGAAAGACTGGGCTTGTGGGTCCAAACCAGTGATGGTAAGGAAGAACAATGAATCATCCTCTGCTGCACAGCGGAGAGAATATGTACAGGGCCAACCAGCCAGACTTCCCTGGAGTTAATACCTGCCTTGCTCATGGGCATTCGTACTGGGTGTTTACAACTGATACATAAAGTGGCATAATCTACTATTTCTAAATCTAGCATATCATGTGTTTATCTGGTTTTCTATAATAGTAGTTGCTGCAGTTCAGGAATTTATCTGTTTTTAGAGCTTACAGGAGAACCTCAGCTTGTTCAGTTTTGGCAGTCGGTCAGTGTATTTGAGGCAATTCTACTCTGGGAAAACTATTTGAGTCCTATTCCCAGCTTTTGTTTGTACCTACATTACAGAGATCTGTTTTATATCAAAATATACACCAAAAAGGTAAACGGGTGTTCACTGGGTTCTACAAGGCAATACTGGAGTGTACCTTAAATGAGCATTATGTAGGTAGTTTATAGAATGCTCTGTAGTGCCATCTTTGTGATTCCTCTAAATGCTATAGTCATTCCCTTCAGTTTGATTAATACACTCTGTAAATATGTAGGGCTGTTGTGGGATTTATGTTGTTCGACATAATTGAGAGCACTCAATTTGCAGTGCTATCAGTATTAGTTTACTATGGTTCCACACAGCCTCAAAATGAACGATTACCCAAAATCCTTTGGCAGCATTATCCAGTCCCTCTCAAGCCAGATAATTACTGAGTCATTCACATTTAGCGCAAGTCCTGTCTGAAATCTAAGGGCTGCTGCAAGCCATTGTTTGTCTGGGTGTCACACTGTAAACACTTTAAATAGCAGAGCTTTATGCCCTCCATGGTATTTACTCCATGTGTACGGCTGGTCTGCCGTTGCATCAGTGCTTCATCGTGCTCTGATTCAGGACACTGGCAGGCTTTTAGTTTAGCTGTCCATTTCTGTTTTGATGTCTAATTGGCAGTAAAATACTTGGATTTAATTTTTAGGTAGGTTTTATGAACTATAGATTCCTGGCCTGATTGTATTGGGGTTATGGCCACTGGAAGTGGGGCAGAGCGATTCCATGGAGGGTTCCCATACCACTCTGACATACATGGGGTCTAATGCATTTGTATATAGCTTTTCCCGGTCACTGTTGTTCACTTTGAATTTAAACACAATGCTGGGCATCTTCCTTTGGAAGTAATTCTTTTAAAATAAGGAGTCTTGTGACGTTTCTAGGTACCTATGTAATATGAATGTTAATACAACAAAAAATACTAAAATAATGTGTGTGTGTGTGTAAGAGAGGTGTGCTAGAGGTCACAGGATCTTTGAGGACTGTGTTTAAATAGCTGCCACACACAGGTTTCCTCCCACCACTGCTTCCATCAACACGCGCCACAGGGGCCTTGTATAATGACCTTTAATCTTCATTTAATTTTAACACCTTGATAATTGGTTCTCTGTTTCTCTGCATGCTCGTTGGTGGGTTTAACTGATTGGCATTGCACGGATCGGGTTGGTCCATGTGATGTTTTTTAGTTCAATTTTTCCGGCTATGAACTATGGCCGAGTCCGGGTGTCCGGGGTTTCGCTTTTGCCGGCTTTGAGGGACTGAAGCTTAATAGATTTTAACCATTTCTC
>JAODOY010076220.1:0-15682 GCA_025399855.1 Forbesichthys papilliferus
AGCTTCACATTGGAGTGCCCCTGAGAAGAGGATCAGAGCAGGGACAACATGAGAGCAGACCTAGCTTTAGCTAGCAGGATAAGACCTAGCTTTAGCTAGCAGGATAAGACCTATCTTATTTATGAGCACACCTAGCGTAGTTAGAAGGCCAGACCTAGCTTAGTTAGCAGGAGCAGACCTAGCTTTAGATAGCAGTCCATACTGTACATATCTTAGTTAGCATGGCTGATGGTAACTACCTAATAATGGACACATGCTATTTTTTTACACAAATTTACATATAGAACATGTTAGCATGTATTCGTTTGATTAAATACAGGCAAATATATTTTACATCGCCTTTTCATTGATGGAACAGTTTACATAATGCGTCTTCATGGATGCCCCCATGGTTGAGAGACGTCAAACCATGAAGTCGGGGTAGATGGATTTGTCTGAAGTTCACAAGTAGGAACTTTGAGCGGCGCTCTAATGTATTTTTTTGTAGTAGAAGTTGGTCAATTCTAGACTTGAGAGTTGTCTGAAACGCAGCATTAGCGACACCGTTAAATCAGGGCGAAGAGACTCCATGTACCATGTAGTATTTCACTTTCTGGAGCATGTCATCATTGGTCATGATTAGGTCCTTGGCTGTGTGGCCGTCTGCGACGTTTGCCAGAATACACAGCGTCTAGTGCACATACACGCATGCACGCACGCACACAAACACGCACGCACGCGCGCGCACACAAACACATACACACACACACAAGGAAGTGACATTAATGACATGTATAAAAGCAACTTAACATAAAAACTACAAGACAAATAAGAACTTTATTACAGGTGCAATTTGAATTAGGAGCTAGTAAACAACACAGAATACTAAATCCCATACAACCAGGTTATAGACGTATATATTTGTTTTAGCTGTGAATCCCAAACAAAAACATTTAAATAAAAACTTGTTACAGTAATCAGTGCAAGCTAATTGTAAGATAATAAAATATCTCTTCGCATTTCGCTAGCTTACCATTATCTGTGCTTGCTGAAAAGATAACCCCGTACGTCTACACAGCCCCGACTCCGTAAATAGGACTATGAACAAAGTGGCAAACACCGCTTGCAACAACAAAGCCGTAGTACTACGCTTTGCTTCACAATGTGTTTCAATGTGTGTGCCGGCCCTGCGGGAGGATATTGTTTTGATTTGAGATGGAAGTTAGCAAGCGTTCTTGAGAATAGCTAACCCTGCCTTTAAACATTAAATGTGATGCGGCCAGGCAGGCAAACCCCAGCTGGCTCTGTGCATTGCTATCAGGAGTCACCTGCTCTTTGACCTCTGTGCTGTGCTCCCCCTCCAGAATGAGGGTGACTGCCTGCATGATCTGCTTCCCGTGGGAGCTCATGATCTGGTCGATGTGCTGGCGGGACAGAAGGGGAGAGTTATGGCTGAAAAGGCCGGCATGGCTCGGCAGATACGTGGCGAGCGCATCCCGCACATCTGAACACACGTCGGTCGGTGTGCGGCACACAGTGGCCACGCGTACACACGCACACACACACACGTACACGCGCACACACACGCATTACAGCCACATTTCAGGTCAGCACCAGGCAGTAGAGAAGATGTGTGTTCTCTCTTTCTCTTCCTCTGTGTGTGCACGTGCCTCACCGGCCGTGTGGACAGCAGGTTGCGTAGCAACCCCAGGGTCTTCATCAGCACGTTAGCGTCCGGGTCAGACAGCAGGCGGAACAGCTGCTCCGTACCCAGGGAGCGCACGATCTCCACCTTGACCTTCTGGTCGGCCTGGAACGCCATGTTCTGCTCACACACACAGAGAGACAAACATGCGCGCGCGCACACACACACACACACACACACACACAGTAAAGACGTGTGACTACTTCAGCATGCCTTCACCTGCAAAACATCTAGCATTACTTTTCTAGCATTACTTTTAATGTAATGTAGTCGTAATGTGAACACAAACAAGTATTTAAGTGTGCATAACACTTAGCTGGCTAATATTAGCAAGCTAAGCCTCCCAAACACACTGCTGGGGTCGCATGCAGTGCGACCAGCAGCAGGTCTGGGGGTCAGACAGGCAACTCCAGAGCACACAGCAGCACAGCGGATCGAAGGCCTGCAGGGTGTGGAATCATTCTCACCATCAGGGCCCAGATGCCGTTCACCCTAAGGGCAGGGCTGTCACTCTGAGTCAGACTGCATAGTAACTCGATCACCCCCGACTCCAAGATGGGCTGGAAGGAGGGCAGAGAGAGAGAGCTACAGTAGTCAAACAGAATGTGATGTACACCATATAGAAGGGAAAATCATGTCATCACATTTAAGCTGCTGAAATAGTTTTTACTTTTGTGTGTGTATGTGTGTGTGCGTTCTTATATTTTATCTCCGATAAAACTGGCCTGGTGCAAAAGTTAATTTAATTAAGTGGCATTTGTGTTGACCAACTGCTAATGATGCAGGCTGATATCTTTCAGACCTGTAGGACCATTGGGAAGGGTGGGTCCCGCAAGTGACCAGAAATCCCCATAATACACAAAAAACAAGTGTCCATGTGGGTGCGTGCATTTGTTTGTGTGTGTGTGTGTGTGCATATGCGTACATGCATTTGTTTGTGTGTGTGTGTATTTATTGTGTGTGTGTGTGTGTATGTGCATATGCATACATGCATTTGTTTGTGTGTGTGTGTGTGTATGTGCATATGCATACATGCATTTGTTTGTGTGTGTGTGTGTGTATGTGCATGTGCGTACATGCATTTGTTTGTGTGTGTGTGTATTTATTGTGTGTGTATGTGCACGTGCGTACATGCATTTGTTTGTGTGCGCGCACGTGCGTACCTCCTTGCTGGGAGAGAACTCCAGCAGCAGGTTGCACAGTGTAGAGGAGGCCATCACCAGGACCTCATCAGGAGCATTCTGCAGCAGCTTGGCACAACAACAACAACAACAACAGGGTTCACGACACAGTCAGCCGGGGGTGCAGCAAAGGATCATGGGAAGAACACCAACACAGCGTGACGGCAATGTGTTTGGTGGGGGGGGGGGGGGGTGGAGAGCAAAGGACACCCACCTTCATGAGGGGTTTCCAGACAGCGTGGTCATGGAAGCTGGTCCTTAACTGCTGCACAGACCGAGACAGACTGTGTAGACACCTGGTCTCACACACGCACGCAGACAGACGCACAGACAGTTTGATACAATTCAATGCATCAATACAACGTGGACGTCTGATGTGGAGCTCAAAGTCAAACTGTCAAATGGATTGATGAATGAACAAATGGAGAGGTGGATGACGTGTGAATGGACAAATAGATGGATGACAGATGGCTACATGAATGAATGGAAGCAAGGAAGGGTGATGAGGTGTGAACCTCACCTGACTGCTGCTAGACGCACTTTGATGCTGGACTCTGACAGGCCACTGACTATCCTGTCCATCATGTTCTCTGTTTCCGTGATCTGTGGGCGTGGGGCATGATGTCACTGACCCACACACACACACATCCACACCCCCTCTCACACACATTCTGACAAACTCACATTGAGACACACACCCACACACACGCATGTTCTATGTTTCCGTGATCTATGTGTGGGGACATGATGTCCCCGTCACTAACATACTCACACACACGCGCACACACACACACACACACACACACGCATGTTCTATGTTTCCGTGATCTATATGTGTGGGGACATGATGTCCCCGTCACTAACATACTCACACACACGCGCACACACACACACACACACACACGCATGTTCTATGTTTCCGTGATCTATGTGTGTGGGGACATGATGTCCCCGTCACTAACAGACTCTCTCACACACACACACACAGTGAGCGCGGGCGGGGCAGCTGACCTTCTTGCGGATGTCCTCGTCGTTGGAGCCCAGCGAGGCGTACAGCTTGAAGGCAGCCTGCCTCAGCTCGTGTGCATGCTTCAGGTCGTGGTCCAACTACAGCCGACACACACAGACCACATGGTCACACATGGAGCACATGACCACACATGGAGCACATGGTCACATGACCACACATGGAGCACATGGTCACATGACCACACATGGAGCACATGGCCACATGACCACATTGGTCATATAGAAGAGATATATTTTTTTCCACAGCAATGGCGGATCGTGGAACCTCAAGACCATTCCTGGACGTTAGCTGCAAATACTATACCCTATAAAATAATATTGTAAATCTATGCATTTTTATTGACAACGTATTACCAAAAATTGCAGTTGCAGTATTTGCTAATATTTGCTCATTTCCTTTTTTTATATATTAACACTTTATTGGTATTTAGACTATATCTGATGTTTTACATTCCCTGGTATTCCCTGACATGCTGCCGTTATTCTAACAGAATGAACGTCAACTAATGTACTGTTTGTATGGCGCTTTGGATAAAGCGTCTGCTAAACGATGTATATGTAAATGTATTTATCGAAGCCCGATGTTCTGTACGTATGCTACCCATCGAATTCTGCTTGCTCGACATACTGCGCATGCACACAGCCCTTATTACGTTATTTACGTCATGCTTGACACAAAGCCCATAGAGTTCTGCTACGTAATCTGGATTTCTAGCTAGTATTGTTATTGCATGTTTTTAACAAATGTATAAGGCTTCTTGTCATTTAACTTGTAGAACATGATTCAGGGAACATTATTTACCAGGTTGTAATTTGTATATTTAATATTTATTTACATAATGTTAAACAATTCACACTATTAACAACAATTTAAAGATCGTTTGGCGTATTTGTAATTTTCCCATGCCAATTTCCAAAGGAGTATGTAGGCATAAAGCTACGTGTGTAATATATGCAACAATAAGAAGCCTATTTATCACATTATACTGTGAGAGCTATAACACGCTCGTATCCTCCTACTGGGCGTAGACCTCTGGTTAATTCTGAAACTATTGGATAGAGCTGAGCCAGTCGGCGTTGCTATAACTGTTTTGATTGCCTCATCTAGTACTACCACGCTTTCCTTCGACATCTCACTAACCCACCCTGATTGGGACGCCAGCAGAGTGGCTATGCGAATACTAGTGTTCAGGGTTTCCAGAGTGTAATTTCAGCTAAATAAATTGAGCTGAGGGCTTAGTCGCTACGGTAGCATTGTTCGACAAGGCAGCATACATCGTCAGAAGACCCACCCACCCTCTTGATGTCTGTTATGGTGGACACGGAGCTGGGGTACTTGAAGTAGTCGGCCAGCATGGCCACCAGGTGGTCTGTGGTGCTGGCGATCCTCTGGAGCTCCACGTCGGGCTCCATCAGGTAGGCCAGTGTCTCTGCCCCCTCCACCCTCTCCTCCAGGAGCTGCTCCTTGCTGCACATGCGCACCAGGCAGGGCAGTGTCTGGTGGGGTCAAAGGGCATTACTGAACACCACAGCCAGGGTCTGGGGGGTCAAAGGGCATTACTACACCAGTCCAGGCCAATCCAAGTAATAATACAGTGAATGTACCAGTATAGAGCTTTTCTGCGACCCAGAGACGCTTGTGCATTTGCAAGTGCACTGACAGTACATAGCCCTTTATGTCTCCAAGGACTTGAGGGCCGCTGAACCAGAGTGAGGTGAGCTGCCTTTTAATGACCCTGGTGAGGCTTCTGGGCAAAGCAAAATACACACCTTTAAAACTATACTGCCATCGTCTGTCCTGATGGCCCCAGCTCGACACATGTACGTTAGGCTGAGGAGGGGGGGCGGGGAGAGAGAGAGAAAAAACATATGGGTACAAAAAATAAACACTTCTGATCTTCCGTTATGACCAGGGACCAATAAACATGCCAGTATGCCACTCTCTATTAGAGCTCAGCGGGTGCTATGACCTATGACCTGTGTTGCCAACTCACCATTTGGCTGCTGTTAGCTGCATTTCAATGGGCTGATTCCTTTGCATCATTCTGACAAATACCTGAGAGAGCAGCTCACCGTCCACCAGCACTGCCAACACACACACACACACACACACACACTTCTTAAAGAGTAGGGAACTGGAGAATAGCGAAGAGAAGAACTAATAAAAGACAGAAGAAGAGAGGGACAGAGAAGAGGTGATAGAAGAACAAGAAATACAACTGGAGAAGAGCAGACAGGTTTACCATTCACCAGCGTCAAGGAGACCTGGGTGCTCTCAAACGCTAGCACAGAGAAACACTTCAACGCCTGCATGCGGACCTGGAGGAGGGCAGGAGGAGGAGTCACACGCGGAAACAACCAGAGGTGCTGACATATGGAGGAGTGGGGAGGGGGTTGTTTACCTTGTAGGAGGGAGACGTAAGAAGAGGAGATATGTTCTGGATGGCACCGTGGTTGAAAAGAACCATCTGGTGCTCTGGAGTCTGGACACACACACACACATACGAAGCAGGTCATTGTGATGCAGCACTGTGTGGTACATGTGTGTGTGTGTGTGTGTGTGTGCGCACTAACCTTACAACAATGGGAGAATATCTGTGTGATGTACTCCTGTGTTTTCTGTGACCGGCGCAGAAGGGACATTAGATGGGGAATTACAGTAGAGTCCTAAACAGCACACAAACACACAATGTTATACCTAACCTAAATATACACCTTCAAAATAAACCTCAGTTTAGATTGTTGAACGGCCACACACACAGAGCCACAGTTAAGTATCGAATTATAGATTAAGCGTTTTGTATGTCTGGCCTGATCAGGTTGCTATGGCTTATATATAGCCAATGATGCAATTCTTGTTTTTCTTTACCTCGGGAAAGCAAATCTTGGAAATCAAACACCTGATTGGATTTTAGTGAGGCGTTCATTCACAACGCCCCCATTTATGGGTACAGGCAGGAGAGACAAATGTCCCACTCAGGCTACCAGCTTTTCTGAGCATGTCCATTGCTGATGTCTGTACACAATCTCATGCTGCAAAAACACAACGGAGCGGTTCCTAGCAGTGCATGGGAAAGAAAAAATGGTACTGATGCAATGGTAGCCTGCAGTTTTCAAATAATAAACAAGCTCCCTCGGACCACTGACTGTGCTGCTGGTGGCTAAAACATAAAAGTGTGTGGCACCTAGCAATGTCTCTCCCTGGATAGACGTGTTTGCTTTCTGTGTTTTCAGCACTGCGGTTCGGAGGGTGCATACATACTTAAAAAGGTATAGTCAGCAATTTTACACAGTTTTTGTCCAATTCACCAAATAGCCCCCAGCATCATGCTGGCTTACCTTTCTCTGCATGCTGACAGAATTATGAGGTACTTCCACACAGCCCCGAGTAAATAGGCACTGCGTAAATAGTACAACAATACCCTTTAGCCTTTGCAATGTGTTTCCAATGCTTAAGGCGGAGCTTCTGAAGGCACCCTCAGCATTGTAGGGAGAGGTGTTGTTTTGAAGTTAGCACGCGTTCTCCAGAATGACTGTACCTTTACGTGTGACACGCACACACGCACGCATGCACGCGCACACACACACACACACACACAGTCCAACTCACTGTGTAGAGCAGCTGAACAGGGGTAACTGGACTGATGAAGACTGTTCTAAGACACCGCAGACATGCCTCGATGAAGATCAGGTCTGGACATAGGAGACCTAGACACACACACAGAACGTCAGTCAATAATGACTGTGTCTGCTACCATATATACTGCGTTTATGTGTGCATGTGTGTGCACTGAAGCTTTGGCTCAGTTGGAACAGCTTACCAGAGACATTATAGAAGAGACAGACCACTCAGAGAACTCTGAATAGAACTCTATAGGACAAATCCGTAATGGCAAATATGGCATATAAAAAAAAGAGCCTATTTAGCAAATCATGTGTTGATTGCATGACAGGCAGACACTTTTACATTTCGTTTAAGTGTTTATATGAGATTTGACTGGCTATTGAATAAATGCAGTTTCTATGTCCCAGTGACCATTGAAAGTAAGTGCAGTGCACTATACACATACATACATACATACATACTAACATACATTTAGATACAGTCCTCCTAATAACTGCCTGGGTGCATTACCAAGATGCCTGTAAGGACTTTGGGCAGTGGTCAGGTCAGGCCAGCCAACCCCTTCAGAGAAGAGGTTGTTATTTTAATTTATGAAACACTTGTCCCATTTTATAGGACATAAACATATTTATTATAGTTTCACAAATAAACCTCACACAATGTACAATACAATATATTAAACATATATGCAGTGTAGGCTACATAAACCTCAAGTCTGTGGTCTTGCTACTTTTCCAGTCAGAGAAGATGTGCATTCTTTGTTAGCCAATCTAGTGTTTTTGCGAACTTTTCTGTGATATTTGGATTCTGACTTCGCCCTTCTGTCGCCCTTGAGCGTCTTTGAGGTGTCGGAGAGTGACATTTTAACTACACAGCGCCACCAGCAGGCCACCGTTCCACCTGCGTGCGTGACCTTACCTTGGAGCAAGGCAGGGATGATGTGACAATCCACCAGAGACTTGATGTTGTTCTCAGTGCCCATGGCGAGGCTCCCCAACACCACCGCACACTCCGTCCTCAGCTCTGGGCTGGACGCCCCCTGCTGGAGCAGGTACAGTAGCCTGGAACCACATCCAGCACCAACACTGAGACCCAGCAGCTTCACTGCATCTTATTGCACCTTATGATCTCACGTCATGCTGCCACTAGATGTCACACTAGAGCAAGCAGATGCTTGGGCCACACATGCAGACACATGCAAAAATTAGGGGTGTGAGAGAATACTGATACACCCGAGTATCGCAATATTATGGTGCATGACGCTGTATTGATTCTATAAATCACCGGTATCATCTTTTTGTTTCTCTCTCAATTTATTTGTAAAAAGGACCATGTACAAAATACATTAATCTTAAAAAGAGAGTAAAGATGATTGTTACCAGATTTATCTGAACGCTAATTTCCCTATGCTGTCCCTGAGCAAGTTTACATCAGCGTTTGTTAGCATTAGCATTGCTATGACAGTTTTCCCACAAATGTTTGTGTATTGGAAAGATTCTGGCAATACGATGCGTATCACGCTTTGATATATTGCGATACTGTAAGCAAGGTGATATATTACGATTTATATAGTGAACACGTGCAGACAAGCACGACCGTGCACACGTGCTATGAAAGGAATAACAAAGTCACTCAGATTTCAACACACACACACACACACACACACACGGGGAGTGTGAGGTAATCTGTTTCCTTCTGGGTGTCCTCAGACAAAAGCGTCCTCGCTCCAGCATGCGGCCGTGCATGGAGCACGCACAATCGCAACGACACAACACGGTAATTTGATTGTCACGACTCCCAGTCGCTATTCCACGCCTTGGTGTAGTTCCATTTTAAGACTAGTCATATATTAAAAGAAATTAAATATATAGATTAACTAAAAAACGTTTGTAGTCTCGGACAATGTTGAATCCCTGTACACTGAGCATAGATGCGTTTTAAGTGTTCAAGGTTGTGTGTTCATCTTACTTGAGACTTTGAGCTTAGCAGTGATGGACATACCTGGGCACAGCGCCAAGAACAATCAGGTTTGCTTTCTGCTTGTTGTTTCCAATTACAGCATTCTTCATATCGCTGTAACACACACACATATTATTTATGCAAAACTAACCATACTGTACTAGAAATATTTTGGGAAAAAGTAAAAAAAAAAAAAAAAAAAGAAAAAGGTTGCCTGTACTTTGTAAAAACTGAGTTAGCAACTTGGCTAGGTTTTACTATGATATAATATACATGTTAAATATAGTGAAACGGCGGCTGAATTTATAGACAGAGAGGTATGTGATAACGATTTGCGTTCTAGTTATATCAGCTATTAAAGAACACTTGCTGACTTCAAAATCAAATCGAAACATAAACAACCTCTCCCTCCAAAGCCATGGGGTGCTCCCTCAGAGGCTCCGCCCCACACATTAGTAACACATTGCAAAGCCAAGTGGCAGTGTTGTTGTGAGCGTTGTTCACCCACTTTGTTTGTGTAATGGAGCCAGTGCTGTGTAGAAGTACCGGATTACTTTTTCAGCACACACACAGAAGATGAAATGCGAGGAGGAGATATTTGGTGAATTTGACAAAAAGCGTGTTAGCTTACAATTGCTGACCCTTTGACGGTTAATCATCATCTTGGCTAGGCTGGGTTCCAGAACATTTAGAGCAGTGTGACCCTCTGGGCTACACAATACACTACACGCGATATACATACCAGAAAAACTTTCTTATTTTAGCAGACGAGCAGATCCTGCATACTGTACATTAATGAGATGTGCCACTCTAATATTTTATAATTATAGAATGATTGAGCATTGTAATGCATTTCCATGGAAACAAAAATGGCATGCTTCCGGTCTCTTATGAGGTAGTGTCACCAACAGCATTGTACTGTGGAGGCTGACGTAGGCTGATCTCGCGAGCTTCAGTTTAATTTTGCCGTGAGAATAAGTCTGGAATGTCTAGGAATTATTTTGAATGTGTTCGACAATCAGCATCGTATTTATAGCTACACGGGCCTGGTTTAGGTTTGCTGACAGCGAAAATGACCATATGGTTCATCTAATCAACTGTCAAGTATGTTTTTGAAACTGTCTGCCCTTTACAAACAGTTTCAATTGACGGCTCTCCAGATAGAGTTGTGGCAACAATGTCAATGGCATGTCAGGTTATACGCTGTCAACGCCCAGATAGCAAAATCTACCATGCATGGCCTGAAACAAAGCAAATTTACCCCAAAACAGTTTGCCTCAGGATGATCGTAGGTACTTGGGAATTAATGTAATATACTCAAAATACCCATTAACGCTCCCAGAGATAAATACTGGGCAATAGCATGGTGAAATCGATGGACCTCCCCATTGACTTGCATAGAATGATGGGTTGTTTTGGTCTGCGTAAAGCCTGAAATGTTTTGACAGGTTATCATTTGCTAAAAACAGATTTGATTGTATATGTTGCCACCAGCACTGCTTTCAGAGGGTCCACCGCTCTGATGGTATCAAATAGCAGGTGGGTGAGACTAGTGGAAAAGTACAGCTGATGTCAGGTGGCTAGTTACTATAGCTAACTGGGTCAGGGGTTAAAAATAAAAGATGAAGCGCCTAGAGCCCAGGTCGTGGGGAGTTATGGGTGGGGGTCGGGAAGAGTAGAGTGAGACAGTCCCATGGCCCCAACTAACCAATTGCAGGACACCCCTGCACATAAATACAATCAACAGCTACTCAAAAAGATCACAAACTATTGTGCATTTCTCATCAGGAGGCTCCGTTATACACGTGGAATAAGTGATTGTAAGAAAGTACAAAATCAAATTCAGCGAATATCACAATCCGCTCGCTGAAAAAATATTCCTGTGATCCAACACAGACCTGGCACTATCCCAGCAATGTTGTGGGTGGGGCTTTTAGGGAGCACCTTATGGCACAAAAATGAGAGGTGTTGTGGTTTTGACGAAGTTCAAATATCTACAATATTTCCCCTGCATCGCTGACGCTAGATTTAATCGTGGTCTAGCTAACCGGCAGCAAGAAGACGCACACAGAGGAGGACTCTGTTGCAGCTGTAGCATGCTACGGTTGTAGCAGCTGTAGCATGCTACTGTATGCTAGTGTAACAGATGTATGCTACTGTAGCTGTAGCATGCTACTGTTGTAGCAGCTGTAGCATGTTACTGTATGCTAGTGTAACAGCTGTATGCTACTGTCGCCGTAGTATGTTACTGTGTTAGCAGCTGCATGCTACTGTAACATGCTACTGTTGTAGCATGCTACTGTTGTAGCAGCTGTAGCATGTTACTGTATGCTAGTGTAACAGCTGTATGCTACTGTAGCTGTAGCATGCTACTGTTGTAGCATGTTACTGTTGTAGCATGTTACTGTTGTAGCAGCTGCATGCTACTGTAGCATGCTACAACAGTAGCATGCTACAGTAGCATGCTACAACAGTAACATGCTACTGTTGTAGCATGCTACAACAGTAGCATGTTACTGTTGTAGCAGCTCTGCATGCTACTGTAGCTGCAGCATACTAGTGTTGTAGCTACTTTAGCTGCTGTATGCTACTGTTGTAGCTGCCGTATGCTAATTAGTAGTTGCCGTATGCTACTGCTGTATGCTACTGTAGCTTATGTATACTCACATGACTCCCTGCAGCACTTTCTGTGGGTCGGGGTCAAATAGCCGGTCAACATAGTGGCGACTTGTGGCAGTGACCTCCTGCATGGGCACGAGAAACAAGACCATACGAAAATGAGTAGCGAGCAGCAAATGCAAAACCCTGTCTGCATTGAGCGTCTGTACACACACACACACACACACAAAGAAATTAGGGTCACCAGACTATGATTACACATCAACACCGACGTCAGCATGAAAAATAGCAACAGCTAGTACGTTTCTGTCACCTGATAACCGACTCTGTTCATGTTTATCAGCAGCAGCCCTATCCAGAACTTTCCTCATAAATGTAAAAATAAAAATAGAAAAAAGCAAACAGCTACCGGTAGCTACATTACGTAGTGATTGATGACCAGAGAGGGAAAATATTGTAAGTAATTTCATGTAAAGGATCTCGTCAAATGTCTCAGTGTAGTTCGTATTTGGGGCGATAACACTGCAAACAGAACACGTGCAGCCTTATTGGGGGCGTTGCCACTGTCAAACTCATCGATACGATAAGTGTACATGCATTGACAGACCACTATCACATACTTCCAACAGGGCAGCACACCTTAATGTGTTGTTCATGTACGGTAGCTAAAAAACACATTTAGTTAACGTTGGAACAGCATAGTGAGCTATGCAGAGAAACATTAGTTAGCTCGGTATAGCCTCTGTATGATCTGCAAGATGGCAAATTCGATCAAATGTTACTCAGGTAAGAATACATATAAGACTAACTTTTATCAATGAAGTCACTTAGAATGATATGTTTGTTTTCATAACGAGCGCTTGACTGGATGAAATCCGGCTAGTAGCTGCTAACTCATTCCAGGCGACACTGACAGCTACGGTGCGTTACATTTTTATCACCGCGAAACGTCGCGGAGGCGGATCTCTGGTCTTCATATTTCCCACATAAGTATCTTGACCGCTTTCCCCCCGCCCGTCCGGGGAAGCCCGGCTATCAAAACTACTTTCCCTGATAGCTACGTGGGTGGACCGCCCTGAGGTTGCAAAGCCTTAGCTCGGAGGCTAGGAAGAAAATGACAACCTTTTAACTGGCTCAGCCCGCTGCTAGCATTATAAGTCACGTCACATCATGTCCGCGGCTCTATGTGGATATGAATGCACTGTAAATTATAGAAACAAATCTGAAGTTTGACAGGGACTCACAGACAGCACACTGATGCGGAGAGGGCCCTCCAACAAGCACGCCATCTCTCTTCCCCCGATCAGCGCCCCAATCGGAGCAGCACTTTCCACACACTCCGCCCCCCAGAGCAGATGCAGGTGGAATTATAAACAACTAAGATATCCAAATCACGCAGCGCTTCTGATACGCTTCACTGTATATTCCGATCGTTTGTGGCTGTAGCCACCGGGGACGTGACATATAAGTAGATCCAATATGAGACACCATTAAGCGCACTCCCTGATTGCGAGCTGAGTGGTTTTGAAAACACAAATTGTGTTGAAATGTGACGTAGTTCAGGACCGAGGTGACTAATTCGACAAAATATCTGGACCTAAATCATAAAACATGCTAATGAACTCAAACATATCATTAGTCTATACTGTGTACATGAATATTTTAGAAATACATTATACAACATTTTATAAGAAGAATTGCGGTCGCAAAAACTTGGAGTGGAATATGTTGCAGCCGATCGAAATAGTTTTAATCTAATTTGAGACGTTGTGCGCATGCGCTTGTCGACAAGGTGGGAAAATTCATTCTGTTTTGCGGAGCTTTTACATTAACATGATTTTGTGCGAAATGCGTAATACTCATACATAACTATTTATCTATTCTACCATATGAGTGTTCGGATAGCTAGCTGCATTGGTTCTGTTCCATGGAGAGCGGTACCGTACTGTACTACTGGTACCATTACTGCGATTACAAATATCGTGCCATATGAAATAGTTTCTTGAGGTTGTTTTTCATTTTATACTGACCGTATTAATCCCTAATGGAAATGCATTATTCTACAACGGACGTGTGATCTTCGTCTCCGCATACTATACAGTACCGTACTTTACACGTCAGCTCAAAGAATGGGACCACGACCACGAACGAAATCTTTCTGTTTTTACTGGTAGTTTTCATGCGTTCAAACACAAAACGCGCCTCGACGGACAGGATCACCAACTTGATGAAGTAGCAGGGCATTAATCTTCCTTCCATTACTGTCTTCCTGAAAACGACCCCAGCGCTCGATAAAACGCACTGTAGTACCTCGATTTGATTCTGACATTGCTGGAGAATCCCCAGCACCACCTCTGGGCCCACCATGAAGATCGCTGTGGAAGGCTGTTGCCACGGTGAACTAGACAAGATCTATGAGACGATCGATTACCTGGAGAAGAAAGATGACGTGAAAGTGGACTTGTTGCTGTGCTGCGGAGACTTCCAGGCGGTGCGAAACGAAGGCGATTTGAAATGCATGGCAGTGCCGGCCAAATATAGAACGATGCAGACCTTTTACAAGTTAGTGTTTATTTTCTTTGCCTGTCTCAGAGGCCCACCGTTTCATGAAGATATTAACGCATTTAAACTACTACCTTGACTACATATCTGTTGGCAGGTACTACTCTGGAGAGAAGAAGGCTCCCATCCTGACTATTTTTATTGGTGGAAACCATGAGGCTTCCAACCACCTTCAGGAGCTACCTTATGGAGGCTGGGTGGCCCCAAACATCTACTATCTGGGTAGTTGTTAATCAGCAACAGTTAACCTTATTAATATCATATGTCCATCCATTTTAATTTATTAAGATTTTCTTATGTATTTTCTGTAAGAACAATTGTGCGTGTATTCCCTATATGTTAAGCACGTTGAGCTGGTGCTATTCAAATAAAGCGTTTATATTATCTGTCCATGTCTTCAGTCAAGTATCATGTATTGTGTCCACAGGATATGCAGGTGTTGTTCGCTACAAAGGGATCAGAATAGGTGGCTTATCAGGCATCTTCAAATCACATGACTACAGAAAGGGTATGGTTTTATTAGTGTGTCCCCTAGTATACACACCAGGTTCAACTTGAATCTTCTGAACTGACATTTTCTAGAACTGATCATTTACATCACACTCTGGTAAGGAGCATGTGTAACTGTAGAATGACGTTTCAAAAGATTGCCTATTTACCTGTAACTTCAATGTGTTGGTTATCCTTGATGTTCATTAATGGGACCGTTTACGATTCATATCTTTTCACACAGGTCATCATGAATTGCCCCCATATAACCCAGAGACTCTGAGAAGTGTTTACCACATCCGAAACATTGAGGTGTTCAAACTGAAACAGGTGAACATCATTTAAAAACTTAAATATTGAGAATAGGTAATTTGATTTCTGACCTTTTTTATAAAGAAAGCAACACCCAGCTAGGCGTGCACGATATTGATCAAATGTGATATTGATCATGAAAATGGCAATATCGATATTAATTTCGATATTTTAAAATCACAAAGGTTATGGGAAAAGGCATTAAAATATATTCATAACATA
>JAODOY010076231.1:0-15681 GCA_025399855.1 Forbesichthys papilliferus
GTCTTGACCAGGACCACACCCCTAAATGCATTGAAGCAACTGCCATGTGATTGTTGATTAGATAATTGCATTAATGATAAATTGAACAGGTGTTCCTAATAATCCTTTTGGTGAGTGTGTATCGAGATGGAGAAATGTATCTTCAATAGTGCTAGAGAACTAGGCTTGCTAGTGTTTTGGGTACATTATAAAAGGAGTATAATATACAGTACATGGTTGAGTGGTTGGTATATGATCTACACAGTATGTCAACTTAAAGATGCCATGAGTTACATTTATTATTTCCTATGAAAGAAAACCACAAATATTCCAAATTTCCACGCCTCACAAACATTTGTTTTTCTTTTTTTTCTGCTTTCTCAACTAGATATCAGAGAAGTACGAGTTGCCATTGGAAAAAGTTGGAAAAGTCTATAAAAAATGCAAGAAAGGGTAAGTTACGTGCATACGTGTCCAAAATATTTTTCCTATCTGCTGGCACAACCCTTTACTTTGACAAGTTTGTGATGCTGACGTACCTGATGTTATCTATCCATATCTAAAATAGGATTTTAGTGAACATGGATGACAACATCATCAGACACTACTCCAACGAAGACACTTTCCAGATTTCTGTGGAAGAGTTGGGGGGCATGTACAAACTCACTCTAACTGAAATTTGATGGACTTGATAGCTGTAGAAAATACTGTTTTGCCCGGCCTACCACATTGGAGGAAAAATGTACTGGGGCTGTCAAGACTTGTGGTTTACACCTCCAACTGTGCCATTAGCCCTAGCATTGATAATGGACTGTAACTACATTACCATGTGATCTCAGTGCCATTTTAGTGTTGCTTAAGTGTTGCAACAGCTTTGTCTACATGCACACAAATGTAATTGTCTTGTGTGGAAAAAGCAGCATTTGAAAGGTCATAGCTGATAATAGACCAATAGGCCATTTTTTGAGAAGATGTATGTACATAGAAATCAGGAAGCTCAGACAGTTTTGATTGTGAAGGCTTGGTTTTATATATTTGCTTTATGTGCAGGACAGTTGGAGTAGAACAGCAAACATTCTTTGCTTTGCTTTTTGTTCAAGATGTGCAGAGCATTTGTGGTGGCACTATACCTCATGCTATGCAAGCAACTATCTTTCTCATTTCGTTTTTTAATTTAGGTCATAAATGTGTATTTGTGTTCAATATTAATATGCCATAGCCATACTTAGGAGACATCAGTTTGACTGTCAATTTCTAAAGCCATAGCACTGATTATTACAGTCTTTAAGGTAAGGTATTTAGCATACAAAGAAAATACATTAAATATTTTTCTTAACTGGAGGATACAGCGAGACCCCCAGGGTTTTATTGTATTAATACTACATCCTGGCAGTATTTTGTGCTTAGATTATTCCTCAATATTATAAAATGAGGATAGTAATGTATATATCTGGTAACACATTTACCTGAAAACTATGTTAGCGAATGTTAAATGTTTTGTGAATTTATGGAGCTAATATGCAGTATATTTCTTTCTCTGTTCAAAATAAACAATCTTCTCTATGTACGTAAGTATTAACGAAGAGCTTCAATAATAGCGCTGAATGCATTCCTGATAGAGTAGTTCCCAAAATGTTAATAAAATAGGTCATTTAAATCTGGCACAGTCCACATAGATTGTTCCGGAAGTGCAATAATATATTTACATTTAGATATATTCAGACAGACTGACTTGGCTGGATTAATCTAAATTTTGTGGCCACATCCTTATAATGCATATCAAATTATTCAACCACGCGTCAATTAAACTACTGTAATGTCACAATATTATTGTCTGTCTATTGAAAATATTGTTAAATAGGATCTATACAGTATGATCCCTCTTTTTGTACTGGAGTACTTATTGTGTATATACTGTATTTATTAAGAGAATGGATGAGGGTAATTTTTTACAATATATATCCAAATGTCTATTACTTTTATTTCTAATAATATAATGTTTTTTTTTCTTTTTATATGAAGTTGTTCTAATATTTTGTTAAGGAATATATGCTTTTTAAAATAACTATCTCATGTTTATTAATGATGATGCATTCTTCATATAAAGCATTTGATGCACAAAGTAGCTAATAAAAGCTAGCCTGTGGCCAGTCTCTGTGTCTTTCAATATTAACAGTTAAAAGGTATTGTAATATATATATATATACACATATAATAGTATTTTATACGCAGTAGGCCTGAAGAGAGTGAACAGAATTGCGTTACGTGACTAACCTCAAAGGGTTCTAGGTGTGAGGACACGGCACAAAATGTCAGTTGGTTATATTTTAACCAAGCCAACACTGCTGGATTCCCAGTTACCCGTGAGCACTTAGCCATCTGGTCTCTCTATCTCTTTCTCACTCAATCTTTGTCTTCTTTCCTGTGGTCTCCGTGCGGTTAATTAAACTTGGTAGTTTGAGAAGTAGTCAAAGATGGGAGTGGATTAATTGTAAGAAAATATGTGTATCACTTTGATTCTGTTAGAATTAACAATTAGCCTATGCCATTATATTATTAGCTCCTTTATATGAACTCTAATCCATTGTTTTATGTTTAGAGCATAATTTGTCAATGTTTTTTTAGGGGATGAATTAAATAGTATTAACATGGTAAAATATGGTTTATAGTAAACAATACACATGGCCCATAAGTGACCTAGTGTATTACTGTGCAAACATCCTTAGCACAGCGCAAGATGGTCCTGGGCAGTACAGGAAAACATGAAACACAAGCTATACAAGACATTTAATGTCCTATATGTGTGCTATCAGACTATAGGAAGGTACAACATTGTACATGAGTGTGTCATGCGGGCACTAACAAAATAAGATACATTATCATTTTTATATTCTACTATAGAGTAATTTATTTTTATATAGAGCTTCTTTTTTTTATGACTGATGCATCTCTGTATATGTGTCCACCGATACATACACCAAGAAAACAACCAGAAAGGGATAAATTACTGTCAGAAGATACCAGTCTCAAATATTAAATCTGGAACACCCCATTAGCACATGCGCATAACCAGTATTACAGAGCAAGGTTTCTTAGAAGAATGACGTTTTCCTCAACTAGATCTTGGAGACAATGAAAATAATTCTCTTAGGGTTCTCAGTCTAGCATCATTAGGCACTGCAACCACGCATGTCCAGACCATCTCCAAGGAGTTACACCATTGAGCCCTCAAAACCTGCCTCAACCTTCCTCCGTTGCCAAGACAACAGACAGCAAGTTAGCAGCTCACATGGTAGAGTGTCATGGTAACAGATTGGCTTGAGAATTCAATATCGACCAATCGTGGGTCCGGCTTGCATGTGAATCATTGTAGTTGTTCCTATGTGCAGAGAGAAAGGGGAAGATTCCAACTTAACATTATCCTCTAAAATAATGTCCAGTACATTAGTCCAGATAACAAGTCATGTGTTTTTTAACATGTATAAAGATTTTTATGAAGTAGCCTGACATTTTATAGACTAGGTTTAATATAGGTTAATTTCAAAATAACAAATCAGTTGCACGGATCTGGAATTCTCATTAAGCCTTTTATAATACCCTCTGAAAATATTTACAATCCACCTTGGTACCTTGACAAGCGACCTCGCCACTTCTTAGCACTCCTGATGAAGTCCTGCACTTACTTCTCATGCTCTTATCTCACGATTTAATAAAAGTAAAATAAAAATGAGCTAGGCCATTACCTGTTGCACTTTACTAGCTAGCTAGGCCATTACCTGTTGCACCTTGTTTGACTATGTGGTAATAGGTATAATGACATTATGCTGCATTTGTTCTATTTAAAATATTGTTTGCTTATAATTGCTGGTATACGACCTGTCCAACTACTGACGAATGTACTACATGTAAGTCGCTTTGGATAAAAGCGTCTGCCAAATGCCGTAAGTGTAAATGTAAATGTACATAAAAGTATACATAAACACACACGCATAATATTCTGATCATCACATTCTTAACAACTATTGTCATATAGTTCAAATAAAATATGTAACATATAGTTCAAATAAAATACATACAACTATGATTAATTTGGTTAATGTGATTTGCAATACTTTTGAGAAAAGTAGCATGACAGACTATGGCATGCTATAGTCCCTGGTCAGGGTGGTCAACCCTCAGTGTAGACGGCATTGTTTGCAATCCCGACATGCCTGAACTAAAGCCAAACCACTATTTGCTCCTTGTCACATTATATTATATAAGTATATATTTTAAATTATGTCATCTTGAGTTATAATCAAATACAATTCAAATGTATTTAAATTTCCCAGCGTATGTAAACTGCCTAAATGTTTACAATGCATTTAAATGGTCTAAAACAGGTTGTGCAATACAGTGTCAATAACAGAATGAGTTATAATTTGAGACAAAACATACTTAAACTGCACTGTTGTGGGGTGTGCCACGCTACCCCTCATAACACTAGCCCATGGCTGCCAGGGGCTGTCCATGAATTACATCCCCAAGGTGGTATATTTAAACCTTCTGGGTAACTGCCCCTTTCCGGCTACTCTCCCAGAGCAACGTGTGCAGGCCTAGATAGGGTCACCGTAACCTTTCCCCCAGATTCACTGGGTTGAGTTACAGCAGACTGCCTAGCTTATATCGTAAACATTCTTCTTTACTCAGGCTTCGCCTGCCTGTCATTCCAGCGTACTCACAAGTTTTCCTACCCCAAGCTCCTCCTCCTTTCTTTCTCTGGCACTGTAGCCACATGGCCCATGCTCAAAACCCTCATCGCTGCCTGAGGTCATGCTTATGTGAGTCATAGTGGGGCATGGTCTTCTTTAGGAGCCTTGCACTGCCAGTGCTTGGCTCAAACTGCTACACACCCTGATACTTAATCTAAGCTCTTAACGTTAAAAAACAACACAGCAATACAGGCCAATATGGGCTGTAACAAGGGTTTTGGGTTTGAAGCTTGTTCGGTTGCTGTAGAGATCTTGCTAGGAATATACTGTAAGGGGTTTGTTGTTTGTGTAGGAGGATTTGTAATACAGCTAGGCCAGTGAATGATATTTTTAGTATTTTGATTCTATCTGTAGTTTTTTCATGTTGCATAACTGTCCAAAAGCAACTGGTGATGTAATATCAAATATAACTAGTATTAAGTTACTAAGTAGTAACTAAGTATTCTGAACATTGAGGTTTGACTGACAAAGGGACAAATAAAAAAATAAAAAAGTTGAACATGAATATTTTTCTGGGTTCGACATTAGCTTGTGTGCAGTATAGTTTTTGAATATGTATTAAACATATAAAGAAAAAAATGTTGAAGCTTTTATCATTAACAGTGCAACACTGTTGCATGTAGGCTATATTGGAAAACAAATCATTGAGGCTACCAAGAATTCCTTGAAAGTTTCTTACCCCTACAGTCAAAACATGTTACAAGCTAAATGCATATGCTGTGGGGGCAAGTTAAGATAACCCCCTAAGGTTCAGTGTTTGTTTCAATAATCAGATTTAAAGCATGTATACATATTATATATTTACGTGAAAGCCGTTCAAATCTTTATGAAATAAAATATCTCCGTTTTTTATTTTTGTTATATTATGTATTTTTTATTTAACCACAAAAATTCAAACGACACAGTAAATCATAGTTAAAATAACGTGCAATATAACAAGGTTCTAACAAGATATCCTTGCAGCAAATTCTCTATTTCCTGCAAAGTTTTATAAAGATAAGAGTAAAACGTGTCGAGAAGACTGTCTGAAATAGTCTGAAATATATAAGCTAAACCCGTAGGAACAACCTTTCACCTAGTTCAGCGAGCGGCGGTTCATCGGGTTTACCCTGACACCGCTGACTCCCATAGCACGCCCACCAACAACCACGCACCCTATTTCCTCCAACCGCCCAGCGACCATGCACTGTTCACGCGTGTTCTCGTCTCCCATTGGCTGAAGGCTCACACACATTTGTTTTTCATTGGTGGCATGTTGCCACCCTCCGGTGAGTGTTGTGAGTTTTGTTTTCCTTTTTCTCCTCCCATGTTTTACACACAGCTGAGAGAGCCAACACAGTCAGAAAAAACCCGCTACATCCCTCAGTCCTCACTGAACTGCCCAACTGGCATTTTGTTTCCCTTTGTTCTACGCGGGCTTTGACTTTCGTCAATGATGCCTTCTCGAAATTTTACAGAAATGGACGATTCGTGTGAGGTAAGAAATATAAATATTATACAGCGATTTTCTTTCTTGGTTGGTTTATTCCATTTGCCCACAATTGACCTCCTCGTAAGTGCAACAATGTCACAAGTTATTTTTATTGACGATGTAACATGTTTAACGTTGTCATTCATTGATATTGTGCTCCTCGTATTTAATTGATGTGCAACTACATTTTGTTCTATCGTTGTACATTGGACACATATGCCCCTATTAATATAATAGCCTACATGAAATGTCACAAAATAAAATGCGTGAAGCATGTTTTAATGATTACACATGCGGTTTTATTGTGCGTTGTAGTGCAGGGCTTGTGTAACGTTTCTTCCCACACAATGTATTGCAAAGTTTGAGTTGAGTAAGACCACTTCCTGACACAATCCCGCTTTACGGGGATTTCACATGGCTCTCCTTGGGAGCACGTCACTGTTTGGTCTATATTTGACCATGGGAGGTGTCTTGGCTATAAGCCAACAGCAGCGCAAGCTGGGCCTGGGTGTAGCCTCAAAACTATCCTCCCTCAACCCCGCACTGTGGTTTGGCCCCATAAATTAGATCTCAAGATGTGACTGAGCAGATGACTGATAACTTTAAATAGAGACTTCCCAGTCGTTCTACTCAGTGGAACAGAATACCTTCTTTGTCTAGAACTATTCTGCGACCTATGTCTAAGGTTAGATGTCTCAATTCAGTCATTATTCACTATTAAATCACTTTCTTTTGCCTGCCAGCAGGGTCACATCACAGTTGTCAGAGTAACCCAAGTGCAATGCTATATTTTCCTCCCTGTGTCTTATTATTGCCTTTTGTTGTTTGGTCAACTCAGGGATCATTTACGGACCAGTACGGGTCCTTCCTAAAGCGGAGGCGGCATGACAGTGAGCTGTCCCTCTCCAACGGAACCAGCAGCCTTGAGTACACAGACCTTGAAGCAGCTGAAGCCTTGGTGTGCATGAGCTCATGGGGCCAAGGGCAGACATTCTGTGGTCCCAGAAGTAACTCCTGCAAGGCCAGACCCCTCACCCCAGCTTCAGACTCCTGCGACTCCCTCCTGCCCCCAGAGCTCCCAGAACCTCCCAAAGACTTTGTTTCACTCTCCTCCCTGGTACGACACTCAAGACACAGTTCCACATTTTAAACTGTTAAAATGTCGCAGTTGATAACCGCTATGGTAAACTGGTAAACGATACTTATTAGAGATGAGATGAGGTCATGTTCGTGGCTACCTGAAACATTCTAATAATAGCAGGGCAAAGTTTAGTGGGATAAAGGTCAAATCGGCTATGTTTAACTGGTAAATATATACTTGGGACGTTAACTTTGACATACAAAACACATCATTGGTCAACACTAAAAAGTACAAAGATAGCCCTCTACAGTTGTTTGCACTTGCATTTGCTAAAAGCTTTGAGTTGGCAGTAGAAGGTGTGTGTGGTGGGGGGGCTGTGATGGGAGGTGCTACAGTGAGATAAGCTTTGTACTGCTCTTCTCAGCAGCCGTGTTGTAAACAATCACGGTTTACAAAACCTCTGCTATAACATCTGGTCTCTCCCCCCCCCCCCCCTCAACCTCCTCCAGTGCATGACCCCACCTCACAGCCCCAGCTTTGCCGAGAACTCCACTTCCTGTCACGTGGCCGGGAGGCCCGGCTCTCACCCGCATCACGGGCCCGGGCCCCACCGGCCTTCCATGGCCCCCATTGCCGAAAAGACCCCCCCTCCCTCCTCCTCCCACTCTGTCCAGCCACAGCCCTGTAGGGCCATGGTAACTAGCGTCATCCGGCACACAGCAGACAGCGCCCCCTGCCTGCACCGCATTCCAGTATCAGAGAAACACAGAGACACAGCGATGGCCGCCCCCTTCTGGCAGCAGCAGCAGCAGCAACAACAACAACAACAACAACAACAACAACAACAACAACAACAACAATGTATAGGAAGGACTGTGCAGATAGCAGTGTCTCTGCCTCCAGCTCCCCCTGCCGCTCCTCGCACCCCCACGCTGCTCCCATCGAAGACGCAGCGGCAGAGCATCCTCTCGGACACCCCTCCGCCCCCCCCCATCGCCCCCGCCGCCATCTCCCCCCCACCGCCGGTCAGCAGCCCGCAGATCATCTGCCAGATGTTCCCCGTCTCCAGCCAGGCGGGCATATTCTCGGCCTTCATCCCCAGCACGCTGCAGACAGCGGCGGGCTCCACGCACATCCTGCCCCAGCCCTCCCCGACGGGCCTCCACCAGCAGTCCATCCTCGTGGGCTCGTCGGTGGCCCGGGGCACGGTCATGCTGGTGCTCCCGCAGAGCTCCGTGTCGCAGGCCACGCACTGCTCGCAGGCCGTGGTCACCCTGGGCAACACCAAGCTGCTGCCACTGGCGCCGGCCCCCGTGTACATGCCGGCGGGGCCGTGCGGCACCGCCGCCTCCGTGGCGACTGCCAAGATGGACTTCTCTCGCAGGAGGAACTACGTCTGCAACTTCCCCGGGTGCAGGAAGACGTACTTCAAGAGCTCCCACCTCAAGGCCCACCTTCGCACGCACACAGGTATGAATGAATTGCTAACTTGATCAGGTACTCACCCCCCCCACCCCCCACAGCTTACAATGATCTGTGCATGCAGAATGTAGCTGAAACATTCTTTTGACACATTAGAGATGATAAAATGTCATTATTGATCAAATAATAAAAGTTACTCAAGCTCAATGAGAAACACACTTGAGATATTGAATCAAACATGACTTCTGTGTTTCTTCCTGTACTGACACTGGTTTCCCAGCATTGTTATTCTGAGCTGAGAGAGAGAGGGAGATCTTTTTCAGTGTGTCAGACAGCTCATAGCTCTGTGATTGCATCATGACTCACCTTGCTGACTCTGTACCTTACCACCCCCCCCACCCCCCCAACCCCCTCCCCCTTCTTCCTGACACTCCCTGTTCCTCAGGCGAGAAGCCTTTCAGCTGCAGCTGGGAGGGTTGCGACAAGCGCTTTGCCCGCTCCGACGAGCTCTCGCGTCACAGGCGGACCCACACAGGAGAGAAGAAATTTGTGTGTCCCGTGTGCGACCGGCGCTTCATGCGCAGCGATCACCTGACCAAACACGCACGCCGACACCTGACCACCAAGAAGGTTCCCTCTTGGCAAACTGAAGTTCGTAGCCTGAACAAAATGGCGTCGGCCAAGACGACTTCCCCAAAACCCAGCCTTCCCTCCCTCAGCATGCTGGTACCTGCTGCCCCGAGATAAGATGATGAGTACCTGCCCTGAACCTTAACAGAACCCCCAAACCTACTCCCCAGCTACCACAGGGACATCGGGAGCAGCCAAGCACACAAGGCTGCAACCATTTAACTCATTTGGGGAGGGGGAAACATGCACTGGATCTTCTCTCTCTCTCTCTCTCTCTCTCTCTCTCTGTGTATGATATATATGTATATATATATATATATATATATATATACACAGAGCTAGGTTTTTGTTTACTTTAATATAATTGCTGGAACATATGCACTCTTTTGCCAAAGTCTTTGTATACATTTTGTCTTACAGGTTACGCCTCCTGACACCCCCTCTTTTTTGTATTATCAATATCGTGTTTATGTGAATGTATTGTGTGCTGTGCCATTAAATGCATTTATTTGTTAACATTTTAGGAAATGTTTAACATAACAATGTAAAAGTGAATATTAATCGTCAATATTATTATTTCCCAATGTTTAACTTTTCATATTATTTAATATGCATTTGTAATAAAAAATTGGAAACAATTAAGTTATTGTTTGTAGTAGTCTTCTTGAATTAAGTTTTATACAGTGTTTTCTATTAGACATGTTCCAGGAAAGCCAAATAAAATGATTACACATAATTTCTCGATTTCTTTTTTTCGCGCATTCTGCGTGCGTCATGTTGACTCACCACCTTCTACCACCCATACGGTCAGCAGAAACGCGCGGACACCCGGCTTTTTGTGCTGACTGGCCTCTAACTAAGCTACTAGCTAAACGGATTTGGAGAGACACTATGTCACGTAAGTGTCTCAAGTCCTAAAAATGTAATAAAAAATGTATTCAACGTTTGTCCTGGTGGTCTCACTGGTCTGACTCACTGTTGCCTACATCCAAGGACGTGGGAACTGATTACGGTCCATAAGGGTCTAAATGAGTGCACGGAATGTCCTGCTATGAACGCCTATGCGTTTTGGTTGTAGATTTGTAACTGGCACAACAGTAACTTATGTTGTAGGCTTAAAAATAGTAGACTACTGTTTATTACCGTTCAACCTAGCCAACTAGTAAAGGAATAATCAAGTTTTGGGGGTGCGACCAATCCAAACTAGCTCTGAATACCCACCCCCAACTGAACTATGCTACTACTGAAAAGACGACCATACCGGGCGGTAGCAGAAACCCCCTGGTCAAGATGTGCAACTTTGCGGTACCGTAGGTAATAGCGGCATCTGCTGGGTGTGTTTGCAACTGTTGTCAACCGTTATGCGCCATTAAGTTACTATGGTTTCGTCAACATAAATGCAAAGAAATTCAGTGATCGTATCGACGTTGCAGTTGGCTATTATATAACCGGTATAGGATATTCTTGGTTCGTGGCGTGAGGTTTTGTTTGTATAATGGAGTCATGTGGACATAAATTAAACGAGCTAAATATGACGGAGGATGAAGTAAAGCGATTCAAAAAAGCATTTAAAGATGAGAAGTTCAGAGAAATGCTGACGGATTACGCGAAAGAAATATCAAACCCCGATAAAAAGAAACGTTATGAAGACGAAATAAAGCAGTTGGAGCAGGAGAGAGGAATCTGTATTGATTTCATCCACCCAAACCCCTTTAGAGTTTTAAGAACAAGTGTGAATGGCAAGCAAAAGTGCTTTATCAACATCTGCACCAACGAAAAAGTAGGTAAACCTACATTTGATTGGGGTATAAAAGACAATAAAAGAGGGCAATATTGGTCCCTGCCTCAGAGCATAAACTGTGGGAGAGAAGAGAGAGACACAAAAGGAAACCAATTCAAAATATATGATGTTGTTTTCCACCCTGACACTCTTCATATTGCAAGCAGAAACACCACATTCATGGATATGGTGGATAACAACGCCATTCAGGCAATAGAGGACAATTTAAACGTTATTCTGGACAAAAGAAATGTGAGAGTTATGAAAATTAAGTATAAAGGGACACCGCAGCCTTGCGTGATTCGAAAACCAATCCCTGGCTACAAAGCTGAGGATCAACCAAAAGAGCCTGACCCTCTTGCTTTCCCTTACCCATATAAAGAAATACCTAACACTGCCACACCACAAGCTACAGAGGTTCCAGCATCAAAACACAGGGGTGTTTCTGAGGTGAAATTACAAAATAGCAAAGTGCCGACTACACCACACTACACTGTGAAATACCGATCCTTCATTGACCTGCAGGACTACAGGTGCTCCAGAGACAGTGCCCCGAGCCCAAGGCCTAACGAGATTGTGGTCACGGTTGACATGCCACTTCTCCAGTCAGCCAGGGACACCAGCCTCAAAGTAAATGGGAAAAGCCTTGTGCTGGAGTCAGAGACACCGGCCTATAGACTGGAGGTGTACTTGGCATACCCTGTGGACGAAGATAAAGGAGAGGCCAAGTTCAGCAAGCACACAGGGAAGCTGACTGTTACTCTGCCCGTTCTCCCTGCCAGCGAGACATTTGTTCACACCATGGGACTCACTCAGACGGATGACAACTCTCAAGGAGAAGAGGACGAGGCGGAGATAAGAGGAGCTGAACAGGAGGAACAACGTCCGAAGGAGTGGGTAAAGAGTGACGAAATGGATGAAACGGAAGACGTGCGTGCAAAGCTCCAGGCACAAAGCTCCAGGCAGCAGAACAGGGAAGATGAAATAAGTGACAAAGAGGAATCAAGAGTGACAAAGGGGGGTGTGTGGTGTAAAGAGGGGCTTGGGGAGGGTGAGAAATGTGAAGAGGGTGAAAGTGAGCAAGGGACCGTGGAGACAAATAAAGGAAGTGATGAAGAGAGGTGTGACAGAGCGGAAAACACAAAAGAGTGCAGCGTAAACAGTTTCCACGGAGACACGGAAGTCATAGCGGCTGGCCAGTGCTCTGAAGAGAACAGTTCAGAGCAAGGTGTTGTCTTCCATTGTGCAGAACAAACGTCAACCTCACACATCAGTGTAGACACCGAGGAATTCAGAGATGGCAAACTGGATACGGTGAGTTAGCTATGAAATTCATACGGGTGCGAACTGGTACTTAGACCTAACACATTAAAATATTATACTGACATCTTGACATTTCTACTTACCATTTACGTTTGTGTGATATTCCGTCTAGGTGGACACAACACCCTCAGCTCTAGATCAACCATCCAGTGACGAATCCCAAACGGAAACCAGCGATGCTACTGAACCAGAGCCTGACCTGAACCAGGACTGCACGGCTCAGGGGATTCCGGAGAGCAAACGCGTGGCAAATCCCAACCAAGGTGGCGCCGTGGACCCAGAGAAGATGGAGGGGGAAGAGGTTGATGAAGACGACCTGCAGACAGAACAGATGTGCCCGACTGTGCCCGCAGACTGCGATGGCAAGGCACTGGCCTTGCTGCTGGAAACTGATGTGGATGGAAAGGAGACAGTGATAAGTGACCATTCCACCTCTGCTGGCTTCCCATTTCAAAACTCACTGGTTTATGAACTGGACTGAGCGACACTGCGTCATTTCTGAGGTTAATTAATAAATAGTAATCTAATCCCCCTTAAAACAGTGTCTTTTTGTTGAAAAACGTTATTACATTTATTTTGATTATCATGCTTATAAAAAGGAGAAAAAAAATGCTGCTGTATACAATTTGGGTTAAATTATATTTTACACTGATTTTAATATATTCCATTCAGTGTTTGCATAACAATAGTGTCACCAAGTTATATTAACCATTGTATTAAACTTTAACGCAATATTGACTTTTTGACCGTTCACTTTACAGCTTCCATACTTCAATATATGCATAACTTAGGATCAAAGAATAATTTGGTTGCCTATTCATTACATCATTTTCTATCAAAAGTTGTTTCAAGGCAAAAATATGTTATACAACTTTAGTTTTTGACGCTAAAGCACCATATATGCATTGGCTAGAGCAATGGCTTGTCAGGAGAGAAACAGGTTTATAAATGATGTTTAGATAACATTAAGCACAATTAGGTAAATGCGTTTAGAATATATACACATAAATAATGCTAATAGAAGAAATTAAAAAGCATTTTATTTATTTTTTTAAAAAGGTTGCCATAGTAAAAACAAGCACTCCTTTAATCCTTATAGAAAGTGAAGTATCGTGTTGAGGAAAACAAGGTCAAGCTCAACCAATAAATTGTTATCTTGCTGTGCCTCATAGAAGTACAGTATGTCTGAGGTAGGTCGACCTGCAATTGCAAAATGAGGCAGAATACTCATGGGTTCGTAAGATAACAATTCACAAATCTAAAACGTGTGTAATTTAGCGTTAACACGGTAAATGCAACATGTCAGTGTCCCTGCCAGTAATTTCCATTTTCTTGAGATAACATAAGATAGCATAATGTTGAAAATGTCAAAGCATCAGACTGACAACAGGCCAGCTAGCTTTAAGTGCTTTATCTAACATTGCAAAAACAAAAATAAAGGAACGAACAATGTCCTTTACAAAATTGATATCAAGAAATACTGGCACCACTGCTTGAGTAGCACAGAAAATTACTTGTTTTCCTAATGGTCCCACCACATTCTTTGCTTGCAGTTCAGGCCAAAACACGGCCAGATACTCTTGAATGTCTCACGAGTGCTTTTAAAAATAGATATATTTTTAACATTTTTATCTGATTCCCCTCTGGAGGCAGTTGTCCAGGAACTCAGAATAGCATGACAGGGAGCAGAAATGGTGCTGCACCGGTGCGTCGGTGCCTCCCATGTCATCCACCAGGACCACTGTGTGGGAGACCTGGTGCAGGTTCATGCTCACAGCCGTCTTGATGAAGAAGCTGATGCAAACGCGGCCGCAGTCGCACACCTTGGCGAACTCAAGGTCCCTACACAAGTGGGCAGGGAGGAGGTGAGGTCCATATGGTATGCTGTGAGGAGTGGCAGAGAAAATAAGAGTCGGGTTTGAGAACACATGAGGGAATGATTCTCAAACTGGTGAGTCGCAAGTTGCTTTAAACATAAATTGTGAAATACAAATTTTAAATAATTGTATTTTGTTTATATTATTTCTAATATAACTTTTGACAAGGTCTTCTATTTTTCTATTCAATTCTGATGCTGCTATATGATGAAAATAATGGAGTCAATGTGTGCATCGTATTAGACCAAGGACCATAGCCTGGGCACATTACATCCCTACCTGAGGTTAGCCACAGCCCTGGAGGCTAGCTCCTGCAGAGGGAGAGGGAATGTGAGGTGCATGGTGTGGTCCAGGTGATTAGGCTGGGTGAAGGGGTTCCCAAACAGGTCCAAGTTCTCCAGGCTCAGCTTACGGAAGTCTTTGGGCAGCAGAGCCAGCTGGTTGTGTGCCGCAGACAGGTACCTCAGCTTCTGCAGGCGCCCCACGTGGAAGGGCAAACACGCCAGCTTGTTGTCGTCAAGCTTGAGGGTGACCAGCTCCCGGAGCTGGCAGAACTGCGCGGGAAGGGCCTGTAGTTGGTTCTGGCTGAGGTCCAGGAGCAGCAGAGTCCGCTGCAGGGTGGACAGGCACAAGGCCTCGCTGAAGCTCTCCAGCTGGTTGTTGTGGAGGATGAGCTCAGCGAGGCAGCCCAGGTCACCGATGGTGGCAGGGAGCTTCTTTATGTGGTTGTTACTGAGGTCTAGCTTGCGGAGAGCTGGAAACAGAAATGACACAGAAATTAAACTATAAGAATTTCTTTCAAATGCGTAGCGGCATAAATAAAAGGAACTACAAATACACCATGAATGTAAGGTATCCAACTATGATGCATTGCTAAAAACATGCATTTTAATAAAAGTAATGTAGGTAATTAAGCTATGTTAAAACATATTGCTTCCATTTTAACACCAACTGTTTTATCTACCTTTAAGTGACAGCATACGCATGTCCACGCGTGACAGTTTGCAATAGGACACCTGTAGCTGTTCCAGAGAGTACGGGAAGTTGGAGGTGAGCGGATAGTCTTTCTTGGAAACGATGGTCAGCTTCTTCTTTGGTTTTTCTACATCCTTCGCACGAACAGGAGTAAGTGTGGACAGAGGAAGGCTGCTGGTATCACTTCCTCTGTCTGCCAAACGAGCAGCTGAAAGGAAGTTCTTCAAGCTATTTGCGTCGGCCTGAAAAGCAAGCAAAACCAACTCAACCAGCTCATATATACATACATACATATACATACACACACACGCCATATATTCCTCCCTGCACTGTGAATGTTTACATGTTATGTTCAATTAAACCATGGCAACATCTAATGTTTGTGTAGTATT
>JAODOY010076242.1:0-15680 GCA_025399855.1 Forbesichthys papilliferus
AGGGTCCTAAGGGTGTATGTAGTGAGACATTACTGAGGGGGAAAGGTGAGAGAGGTCATAGGGAGGCTAGAGTGGTCTTCCCCACTGGTGGCAAGTTGCTGACTGTCCCCAGCATTCAGCCCCGTTCCCCGCCCTCCTAGGCAGGAGGACGCCAGGAGATGTGCATTTCATATTTTGCTACAACAACAGATTTATGGTCCATCAGAGCCATGCCTCTCTCTGATGGTTCATTTACAGATGTTAGACATTGCTAATGCTAAGCAGATGTCATCAGTTGGCCATTTATGAAGCAATGTTTTTGAATGCAGTGTCTCATCTTAAGAGAGACACTGCATACAGTGATCAATTTGAATGTCTCCTAAAATGCAGAGAGAAGCATTGCGAGATCCTAGAATTAGCAGAGACATTGGTGTTTGCAAGAGCGTGGCTGGAGGCTTGTCAGCTGGAAGAACAACACAGCACTGGCACCACCAGCACATGAACAGCTTCCAACACATAAGCTCATGACAGAATCACCAACAAAGTGCGGCTCCATGCTGTGCACGAGAGAGGATTTAGTGCATGATGGAGCAGGAGAAAACCATTGCTCATGTGCTGGCTGCCGTAAAACCACAACAACAACAACAACAACGACGACAAAACGTGATCTTACACCAAAACGGCGGGATGCTGAAGTATCTCACGATCCTCTGTTGTTTACCAATGCCAGGGGAGCAGCATGTAACCGTTTATTCCTAGAAGCCGCTTGCCAAGGCTGTTCAACGCTGATATTCTGGCAGTGAAGAGTGGAGACACAGATCTGACCAAAATAACAGTGCCTGGACACAGAGTACGACAAGGAAGAGGTGGACTTGCTGTTTGGCATCACTCCTTTTGTGAAGAGCTAGCGTGATATGAGCCGTCTTCTGTAACTGCTGTACTGTGACAGGGGAAGATGCTCCTAGCCAAGGCACCTCTGATAGTTCAGCTCAGGCTACATCAGAAGAACCGTGGTAACGTGGTAAATGTCACCTGCAACTGTGCTGCTCTCAAGACTGGAGTCAGTAACCGAAGTGCGCACAAGCCTTTGAGGGTCGTCTTATTCGTAGTGTAGCATGTCAGTGCCGAGTAGCTAGCCTTCCTCTTTACACCCCCCCCCCCCCCCCCCCCCCACAGGTTCATGTCTTCTTTACCATAGCGACAGAGCCCAGTGCGTCATACTCTGAAAACACCGCCCACCGGCGGTGGGGGGTGAACCGTTTTCAAAGCTCCATTAACTTTGCATTGCATTAGGATAAGATAAATAAGCTAATTTCAGACTACAAAAAAAACTGAAACCTTCCTAAAAGCTGTTCTTTGACAGGATGCACTACCCGCAAGGTGAAGAGTCCAGAACTATGTTTTCATAACATGTCGAACTGTAAAAGTAGCGGAGAAAGACAAAAGGAGGCCAAACAGGGCACAAGCAATAGAAACACGTGTGTAGACACAAACGGTATTCCAAACGCTTTACCTGATCAAATATTAGTTATGTCACCATGCTAAATGATGTTTTTGTCACGCTATGTCTTCTCTCCTGAAAACCTTGATTTTTCGGTTTGACAGGTTATGCATACTTCGTTGTTGGTTCTTTACCTTGTGGGTAGTGCATCGGCATCCCTGTCCTACAACATCTTTTAGATAGGTCTCAGTTTTTTGGTAGACGTCAGAAATTACATTAGCTTAGCTTATCGCAATACAAAGTCAATGGAGAGCTGTGAAATGCTCCCCCCGGCGTGGGCGGGACCTTAATGTGCTCTGTGACCGTACATGTTTGTACACAGTGGAGTTAAAAAACTTCTGATGAGGTAATTAAGGAGTTCTGGGGGTGCTCTAATAACACCAATGAGTAGGGTGTGCCGTACCTTTTTAAATGCTTACATGTTTGATCAAAACACAATTAAGGAAGATGTAAATTTTTTTATATTAGTGAAGGCTTCTGGCGCTGCATCTTCTCATTTTCTCTCATTCATAACTGACACTTTTGGCTGGCCTTTGATTAATTCACAAAATTACACGATAAGGACGGTAATTCATTGAATAAGTGACTGTAATTAAACCCCCCCCCCTTCCATGTCATTTTGTTTCTGCTACAATAAGAGTTTGTTACAGTTTGTTTGGGTAAGATTCTCTCAAAAACTGTGGAATTCTTAGCGGACAGCAATAGCTATAAATGAACACTGCAATTAGTGAGATAAGTATAATTGAATTGACACTTTTCTTAAAGCTTGTTGTTTGAATCACTGTGCTAACTTGCTCTCCTTAAAAACACCATCTCTATTTTACTGTCTAATTCATTTTCATTCATTCTAATTCAATTCAAACATTTGACTGATTTGAAATATTTCTTGTTCCTTTTCCATCTAATTTTGGAGCCAGGTGTCTTGCCTGTAAACCCACAGGTTTTAACTAGACTGAATATTTAGGCCTAGATATTTTCTCAGTGAATGTGGGGGTGTGTACACACCTTGTTTGATCGACAGCTTTTGTTTGTTGCACTATTACGAATAGAGAGACAACCAACACCTTTTGCCGAGAATGTCTTGTATACCTTATAATAGAATAACTTGTGGGTAGACAAGGGTTCTTCATTTATTATAATTAAATAACAAACAATGTTTTGTGAGTACATTCTACTTTAATCAAGGCTTAAATGCTATGTAGTATAGTTACATTTCTATATAGTATTGTGTCAATTAAGCATGTATTTTTCTATTGGCTATTGGTTTCTTGTTTGACTCTGCCCGACGGCTCTCAGCTAAACATTTTCGCTGAGATTAGAATAGTCTGGAAAACCTGCAGAGTTTTCACAACCACCCTGCTGGCGGACCAATCAGGGTGGGTTAGTGAGATGACGTTGAAGCCAAGCGTGTTTTGAAATGACAGCTAGATCAGACAGTCAAAATAGTTGTTGTAATGCAGATTAGTTAAAAGCTGTCCAATAGTTTCCAAATTAACGAGACATCTACGCCCAGTAGGAGCCTAACGACTGCGACTAATACTTCCCAATGGAGCGTGTTCAGACCCTGTTGACAAATTTAATTTTGTGTCTTGTTACACCTTGTTGGAATTGGTTGCACCTTCAAGACATTTGGGTATTCATTCATATTTCTGTTCATGGGAAGAACATTTGCAATATCTTATGCTCCACGAACATAATTTGACTTCATTGATTGGCCAGAACAATCAGAGAGCTAGCCGTTAATCAGGTAAAAAAAAAAAAAAGGTCTCTAGCCCTTAATGGTGCACAGTCAAGTGTTGCTAGTCTAGACACATCAGGGGCAATTTATCATACCTGGATTGATTGTTGAAACGTGTTAAGAGAATCGTTAGCCCACTCGAATAGGAGCCAACCAAGTAGTGAACAAATATACTGTACCAGAGGTCATGTAGAATATACGATGCGCGATTTATTGGTTTTAATTGTTGAATGATATGGCAGCCTACAAAATTACTATTTTGCTACAATTAAATAAACTTAAAACTTTTAGAAACATTAGGAAGTATGCTGTTTGTCCCTCATACAAATAAGGTATAGGAATATCTAGGCAATCAGCGTGGCACTATATGTTTTAGATTAGTAAAACAAATGATCAAATATATTTTAAAAACATAATGAAGAAAATGTGTTTTTACAGACAGAACAAAGCAAAATATTCAGTCAAAATCCGAGCTCAATGAAAGATTACACATTTAGAGAAAATAGAGCAAGTTATAGTAAAATAATGATCATTAAAGGTTTTATTCTTGAAATGGTTGAATGGTTCTTGAACTGGAAGGAAGATGACTGGACTATTTTCTTCATTTGAGTTTCAAAGGACATTTCAAACATTACTCCTATATTTCTGGCTAGTGGTTTTACATTTGCAGACGGAACCAGCGCTAGATTGATTTTGAGGGCCAAACAGAAAAATATCAGATTTTGTTTTTTAATCTGAAGAAAATTTTGAGCGATCCAGTGATTCTATTGCTTGAGGACTATTTTGTGTATGTATCAATGCGCAGTGAGCAGGCTGTAAAAAGGAAGTACCGGCAACGAGTTCGGAAAGCGTACGTTGTACCCGCAGATAGAGTTGATACCAGAATAAAGAAACCCTCTCAAAAGCTGAACATAGAAGTCATCCTTTTATCAGAGTAAACTGAACATCCAGCACTTGTTATTTAGGCAGTTTAATACAGCAGCTAGACAATTTAGGTCTCAGCAAAAGGTGTATTTGTTTGTCATCTGTGTAGCAATGGAATGAAATATTGTCTCTATGAATATGTGGCCTAGAGGCAGCATATAAATAGAGAATATGACCTAATAAGTTATTCAATGACAGCATGTTTGGCTTTATGGTACTGTATGTATGACTAGTAAGCCATTAGCCATTAGCCCAATGTGCAGGGCTTATGTGTCATGTGGTAGCTTTTAAAGCACCTACAGTAAGGGCTGTCACCATAACCGCAATATTGCAATGTTCCTAATCCAACCGTGGGGAATGGCAAGCAAGCGCCAGAGAGCCGAAGTCACGTCCGCGTTATGGTACCTTAGTTTATTTTTAGATCCCGTTTGAATTGTGACACGAAGCACACATATGATGTTTGTCTACTTAAATAAAATAGTTCAAGTCACAATCTTTGCAGTTTGTTGTGAAATCATAAAGTAATCTTTAGTTTTGTGTGTAACCGTCAATGAATTACAGCTTTCATATCGCACAACATACATAATTAAAACAATGCTCTCTTCGGCTTGGGATTGTGGCGCGAAAATGTTATGACACAGTAGCTGTGCCCGAGCTTAGCTAGTGACAAAATCCAATTGTATTCCAGTATTCTGTCATCTACGTGGATTGGCACGTACGTATAGTTAACATATCACACACTTTAAGACTGTTGTCTAGAATGGAACAAATAGTAGAACTTGGAATATCAGATTCAGTTTTTACCAGCTAACTGAATCAGGATTTTAAACTTTCTAAAAACCATTTAATTGGAATGTAAGTGTAATACAAATATTTCTAAAGCACTTGGAGGGAAGTGGAGATTTTGCCAGGCATAGTAGTATAGTACTACTTTGTGTAAGTAACCCTGTGCTGTAACTGAAACCAGTAAGCAAAGCGTTCCTTGTTATTTCATGTGATAATGGTTAGCAAACCACAGTAGAATAAATTGGATTAGACAACATATTTAATGCCATTTCAAACTATAGAGCACATAAATATCAGGAGATTTATTAAAATTGCATTATGTGTGTTTTTTATTAAAGGAACTGTAAGATCAGACTTTGAGTTGGCAACATTGGTTTTAAGAACAAATATACATGTTAAACTGACGCATTCCTAATGTTCATACTGGACTGTTCATTCATATTAAACGAGATGTTTGACAATTTGTAGAGTCCTTCATATAGATCAACTGATTTAGTGGCACTCACTCACGGGTATTTGCCCTTATGTACAGCAACTGAAGTACAAGAGCTGTAACCTTCTAAGAGTTGATCCTACAGTACAGAACCCAACAGAACAGGAAAGGTGATTTTCTTTAAAGATAGAGACCATAGCATTTGTTGCGTTGATGATGATAGAACTCGAATGACTGAATGAATGAATGAATGAATGAAATTCATCAATAAATGGCCTTGAAGCCCCCGTGGCATTCTATTATTTTATCTCAGGCTATTGGGGTTCTTGCTGTGGCAGACAGACACACATCCTGGATAGCTCTGCCGAATAAGGGCCCGATTACTCAAACCATATCACTCACTCGGTGTCATAATGTGTCAGATGCTGATCGGACCCTGTAAAGGTTATGTGTTTATGTTCATGGTTATTTAGTAAGGGACAATAGACATTAACATAGTACCATTGACAGAGGTCGTGTAAATGCTTGAGATTTAGCCATACAAGCTCATTTTCATCTCAAGTCCCTAGAAGGTTTAAAAAGGTATAAAACAATAAAACGTTGAAAGAGTTACAAGCGCACAAGAACATGCATCATAATAATTACATGAATAAAATCATGAATAAGATATATTTAGGATCCTAAATCATCACTCCAGATTATGACCACATTTGATTGTCCAATAACCACTGTTATAGATTTTGGGAAAAACAAAGAGTATAGCAGGTATACAGGTCTTAATGGTTCCCAGTTTACCTGCTCTGGCCAGGCAAGTGAATAAACTGGAAGAGATGAAGACCGACGGACCTAACAGACCAGGCCGACAGAACAGGGGCAATGCAGTTCTGGTAGAGTAAAGTCTCCAGACGGATATGCGCTGGCCCGCATCTACTGTTTGGCTTATTCTGGTTGATATAGCGCTGTAGCTATATCCAGTTAACACAGCACTAGGCCTTTGTCTATTAGTACCACATCACATAAGCCTACTTATCAAACAGATTTACAAGACCTGCAAACAGCCAGCTTGTGTCATTAAGCTTCCGTACAGATTCCTCAGTGTCAACATTCTACTTGGTCATTGAGTTATGTGGTGGTCGGTCGTCGTGCATGTCAATCAAAATACCTCTCGTCAAGTAGGCGGATCAAGACAGTTACCAGCGCTGTGTCCCGTAGTTTACAGCAAGTAAAGCCTGGCCCCGCGAGACTAGCATAGCGCAGCCTATATCTTAGCTCATCCCAGCCCTTCCTAGCCAGTGAGGGTGACAGATGGAACCTTGTCATCTCTAGCTTCCGAGGCAGAGACCAGACATGCTCTGTTAAAGCTAGCTCCCATCGCCGTCATGTTGCGGTGGTTTCTAGTGTGAAGGTGTGATGCAGGCCCCCCCGTCACACTTTGCTATCGACCATTACGCAGGAGTGACGCGCTTTTATTTTTTGGTCTGCGTGTTCACAGCCAGGGCATCAAAATGCCTCTGAACTGTGGGACTATGTGACGGCTTTGAAGTACACGTGTATGTGCGTGTGCTTGTGTGTGTGTATGTACATGCACCTAACAAAGGCCACACGCAGCTGTCATTCGCTCTGTTCATGCGGAAAGGGAACATATCGCATGCTTGGCATGGTGTGATCTTGTTGTTAGAGAGACCTTTCTCAGATGCTAATACGCAGAAGAAGACGACGACCCTGGAGATATTTCTATGAGCCATTTGTTTGCTTTAGAAAAGGCACAACCATTAACCTATTAAGCCAATTATGTGGCTGCACTGACTTAGCCACAAAGTGCACAGTTGCACATGCGTAGAAATGTAACCGGCGGGGAGGAAATACCGCTTTTTAAACCTTATTTTGAGGCAAAGTTGCCAAATGTTTTAAGATGTTCTTTCTTATCAGTTTTGACTGGTGATTATGTATTATGTAGGTTATTATTCATGCATGTTATGGCTCGTTATTGATATATAGGGTCTTGTTAATCACTGCAGGGAGACATTGCCAAGATGGTTGCTGAGCTGCCACCCATAAGGACTTTGCTAATAGTCCACCAATTAGGCATGCAATACCAAGTGACCTACAAACTATGGCATACAAGCGGGGCTGGAGACAACGTCACTAATCTGTGTTTGTGTGTTCCTGTCTACGTCTGTGCTGTTTCACTAATCTTCTCTGAAACGCACCCAAACTCCTCTGAACCCAAACATAATCTTTTAATCATCATATCTGGCATCATCATGACGACCGCAGAGGAAAGCCTGTGCTAGTGATGATTTCCCTAATGAAATATGGATTCCCATATTTTAATGAACACACGTCATCAATTTGTATTAGTTTACATGTGTTTTTTAATTTGTATTTTATACTCCTTTTACAAAATACTTCACTATACATACAGTCTCTAATATATTAAACAAATTAATCTGTCAGACTGACTATTGTTAGGCCTAATTGACTCACTTGCTAGCTTGTTTTTAACATAATTATCTTTGTACAGTCTGGTTGTTTTGTTCACTTCTGCTGAAAGACGAAACCAGTGGCCATTGTGCTCCACAGCCTCCTTCCCAGTTACCATTCAGCTGAGACAATATGACATTTGGTGGTTGTATCAGGGGGAAAATAAGCTCCCAGCAGCCTAGCAATGGAATACAGCGGCTTAATTATGACCCCTTATTCCAAGCTACGTCTTACAAAAGACTGGGTTATTTTTGTATTGGTGTAGATTTTAGGACTAGTGTACTGGGTGGCCAGTGTTTTCAGTGTTTTATAAGCTCTAACTTTGCCCTTGTCATGTTCCTTGGAGCTTGCCGTCAGTGGAGTGTTTTAGCAGATGGACATGATGGTAAGCTTCCGGACATGGCCTGTCTTTTACCGTGAACTGTCTGACCCCTCTAGACCCTCCCTCAGCAGTTTCCATGCATGTCTCTCTCTCTCTCGCGCTCTCGCTCTCTCTCGCATTCCCTCACCAACTAAGACTTTGTTACGATATGCCTTTTAAACTATTTTTGACCAGTATTAATTTAAATGTATGTCAATATCGCCATTGTTGCCGACATGGATATACTGCATCTGTGTCAACATTGGCTAATCATTTTGCCTCCTTCTGAAGTATTATGTCATAATGTAAATGAAGAAGCTCAGTTACCCTCGAGTAGAAGAAACTCAAATAGATTAGCTGGGAAATTAGGAACAGATTTTAAGGGATGCATGCTTCGTCATGTGTTCTAAACACACAGTGTGTTTACATATTTTCCCACAAATCAAACTCACTGTAATCTGATTAATGCGGCTACTTATAGATTACATATTGTGATAGCGTTAGTACTATATGCCAGCTGCCTGCATTATTGTGCACCCTGTGTCGGGCAGTGCACTGATGTTTCTGCACTGTACGCATACATGTCAAGTCTGACTAGAAGCTGCAGTTGGGCCATCGTGAGTGGTGTGGAACAATGGCAGCTATTGTACTTGATTAGCCTCTCTGATACTGTAAGCCCTGCCCGCTCAGACTAATCAGTCAGTCAAACAGGCAGGGTCTTGGAATGGGGAGGTCGGGGCAGGGGGGGGGGGGGGTCCCTCTCTATTGCTGTCTTCCATCAGATGAATAGGTCTAGGAAACCCACTCAACTATAAATATTATTGTCTCACAACTGGCAAGGTCATGTACTCACTCTCATACACACACGCACATGCACGCACACACGCACACACACACAGCTTTTAGGGTATGCTATTCTTATGATTTAAAAAAATATATATATACTGTATATAATTTTTATTCTATTAGGATATATTATGTGAAATATGTGATTTGTTAATTTATTGTAATGATTACAAATAATTATTTGATTTCTTCCCTCAGTAATTATTCCTGTAAATGAAATAATGCTTTTAGAGCCTTGTTGAATAGGCAAGCATAACTTTAATTTTAGAAATGACTTTCTAACAAAGTGAACATCGATTGCTATGATTGCCTGCGTACGTATTTCCAGTCCCTGCATGTCTGTCTGTACACATGCTGGAGGTCTGCTCAACGTGCCTTGTGTTGGGAATAAACTCTCTCCGTAGGCGGCTGAGGCAGCAGGGATCTGAGCAGAGAATGGCTTGGCAAGAACGCCGAGCCTCTCATAACTCCGCTTGTTCATATGCTCATTCATTCTTAGGCTACCAAAGCAATGAGTTTTTGGTTTGTTCATTCAATGTGGTCTATATCAATGTAGCGTTGGTCTCGCTCTAAACTGTAGTTTGTTACTATTCCCATATTATTTTACAAAACATGAAAATGTCCTTTATTCTGTCGTAGACGTCAGTTATTCATGGCAATCCCCAATGAAGATAGACCTGCTTGAACAAGCTAAAACAGAGATATTCAGTAGGGGGTGCGAGACCTTTTTGAAACCCTCTCCCTTCCCCAGGGGGTTATCAGGTGGTCCGCCAAATGGTCCGCCAACAATATGCTTGGACTTGAAGAGAGCCAGTACAGCGCAGTATTCAAACCTGTTCTTGAAAAAAGATATGAGTGACATCACGGAGTGTTTGTCCATTTATACAGTATACTGTATACAGTCTATGTATTGTACGCTAGTTTCCATCGCTTCATGGGAATGTCGTAGTGCACAGTCTCATGTATAAATTCAACAGTTATGGCTATTGTCTTTTTATTATGCATTTTTTATGGTAGCACTAAAGTGCTAGGCGAATTAATAAACCCCTAAACACAACAGTAAAGCTCACTACAAAAGAACTACTGCAAATGCCTCAAAGCAATGGAAAGAGTTGGCACTGTTGGCCTACATATGGAACAGAAAGCTAACTCTAAATCAATCATATTACTGTTTAATATACCTATACTACCTTTAAGTTCAAATAAAGGTTAGCTGACCAAGTTTGTTGTCAATGGCTGGGAGCAGTTGGAGGGATATTTATACTAACCTGCCCACAATTGGTTCGATAACCACCTCAGTAGCTACATTGGGCAGTCCTGTTACAAGCACATATTGATTAATTGATTTATCATTTCAGGCCTCTATAACATTGCGTGGAAGTCTGGGACAGCGCCCAAGGAGTGGCAGACTGGGGTGTTGGTTTCCCTGTTCAAAAAGGGGGACCAGAGAGTCTGTGGCAATTATAGTGGGGTATCCCACTTCTCAGCCTCCCTGGTAAAGTCTACTCTAAGGTGCTGGAAAGGAGGGTTCGGCCAATAGTCAAACCTCAGATTGAAAAAGAACAATGCGGTTTCCGTCTTGGTCGTAGAATAATGGACTAGCTCTTTACTCTCGCAAGGATCCTGGAGGGGGCCTGGGAGTATGCCCTTCCAGTCTACATGTGTTTTGTAGATCTGGAGAAGGCGTATGATCGGGTTCCTCGGGAGATACTGTTGGAGGTGCTCAGGAGTATGGGGTCCCTTTTATGGACAATTCCAATCCCTGTATGTCCAAAGCGAGAGCTGTGTACGGCAGTAAGTCGGACTCGTTTTAGGGCTGTGGGTCCCCTGCTGGAGCTCCTGCCCCCGCGGCCCGACTACGGATAAACAGATGAGGATGGATGGTTGGATGAAGGGATGGATGTATGGATTTATTGTTTGTCAAACACGCAGGTTAACACCAATATCAGCAACTATCATCACAAGATCAGGGCACTTGTAATTTCCTCCATATTCATGTGATTATCCTTGGATTCAACATCACCCTGCCACAGACGTTTAAACATGCGTTGCTGTTTGCCCTTAAGCCAGCCTTTGCTGGCACCGGGGACCCCTTTTGAAAGAAACATAACAATGCTAATTTTGCAACAAGAGCGATGGCTTTGTCTCGGCAGCCAACTAGCGAGCGCCTTGAGCAGTTAATTGTTTTTGTGGACTCCTTGTAAGATGCCTATGACATTATTACATAGCACGGAAATCACACGGGACTGAAGCATGGAACAGAGCAATATTATTTTTATTATTATTTATTTAGATGCACTGCTGAATGCCCCCCAAAATGAGTGTTAGCGACTTCGAGAGAGGCTTTTTTTCAATTTTTTTTTTTTACCATTCCCTTATTATATGACAAAACATGAAATTATGCATTATTCTATTGTAGACAACCACCTCAAATACTGAATACTGATAAGTGACTCATCAGTTATTTATGACAGTCCCCAATGAAAACCCATTGTATTCTGTCTGAACTGGCTACAATATATCATCCATCCATTTAAAGTATTTAAATGCATTATGTAAAGTGTGAAATACAACTACAAATGGTCAAATGTCACTTCCCTTTAAGTCAGTGTGTAGTCAACTAAGATCAGCTTCAGTTGCCTAATGGGAAACGCACTTGCTTCCGTTATAAATGTAATACTATTTATATGTAATTATTTTTCTTTGGAGAACATATTCATCTACACTGTAAGGGAAATTATGTTACTTTTGACTTTTAAAAGATCCCATTTTAATTTATACACACATGTATGTATAGGTTCCATTGAATTTGAGGTCCAACAATATCCTATTAAAACCCACTGGTTATGGAATATTTTAGATGTTTTGTGAGTTATTCTACAATAGCATCTGTGCATTTAGGAGGTGGTTTTAGCAAGATAAGACTTCTATATTGTGGAAAACAAATAAACAATGTCCTGATCTTGAAACAACAATATATTATTTTGGCCACACCATTCACACACACGCGCACACACACACACACACACACACACACACACATTCTCGCTCTCTCAAATTTGCAAATAAACTTGTTTAATCAGCAGCAGAAGAATCAACATGTAGCCTGGCTAACCGGTTAGTTTCAACACTTACAAGAGACAACTGTCTTGTTAGTATAAGGTTATGGGACTGTTTGTGTGTGTGTGCGTTTGCATGTGTGTGCGTTTGCGTGTGTGTGTGTGTGCGTGGGTGCGTGCGTGCGTATGAGAGAGAGAGAGAGCGAGAGAGAATGTGCGAGTGTGTCAGAAAGAGTTCCTGCGTCAACAGCTGCTCATTATATGATGTCTCCTATTCTATTGGGCTAGTCACTTTCCACTGACCGCTATCTAATGAAGCAGCAATGCTTTAAAGGGATACATATGTCAGGGATGATGTGGTGTGCGGAGGTATTACAACATGTTTGCCAATGTTGTCAAGACTGTAGCTATTACAAGAGACAACAAAAAACACAAATACTGTACTGTCGACGTTTGGTATAAAAACATTTAGTTTTTGTGTTGCACGCACAACAGTTTAGCATTTTTATGGTAAAATGTCTTAGGTTATCAAATGAAAATGCCGTAGGAGGCTTCAATGGCATTTTATTGTTAGACTGTCAGACGTGTCTGGGCTGAACAGCTGTGCTGGACTAGGCTCTTGTCTACGGTTTTCACTCTGTTCTGGGTTGTGTCGCAGCAGACATATGTTTAGTTTAGGAGGTTAATAGCACAGGTGCAATTATTTAAAACATTTAGTTTTCACGCCCAATTAGTCGACTAGTCAATTAAACATTACTACCGTCGCTAGTTGGCACCATAAATACCAGTCTGTAAAGTATAGGGTTAAACGTGGTAAGGAAAAATATTGTGTATATTTTTATTTAGTTTTTATTTTTATTTTTAAAATACCCTTTAATAAAAGAGTTTATAGAGTGCTTTGACAGACAGAACAAATCAGTATACTGTAGTAGGCAGTCAAATAAAAACACATTGAAAGATAGAACATTGAGAATCAGAGCAAGTTATAACAATAACAAATTAATAAATAAATTAATACTAATAATAATAAAACCAAAAAATCTAAAATCAATTAAAAAAATTATGAAAAATTAACATAAAAATAGAAGAATACATAATAAAAACTCCAAACTATTACATGAAGGCAAGCTTATAACATTTTGATTTAAGAATTTACCTAAAAGAATTTTAAAGGTGTCTGCTATCCCAATCGCCACATGTAGGGCGTTCCATTCGTTCTGTTCAGGGAAACGGGTGGAGAAAACCCGGTCACCTTTTGTTTTGAGCCTGGACTTTGTAACAGACAAGCAGGTCCCATCTGAAGATTTAAGGCTGCGAGTAAGGGATCTGTATTGAGTCCCTGGTGTGCCCTAAAAGTGACCAATAACATCTTAAAATCAAATTTAATTTAATTTAAGTGCAGGGAGCCAAAATCGGGGTGATGTGATGTCGCCTATTAACACCAGTCCGAAGCTAATAGCTGCTGCGTTACTAGTTGAAGATGGGAAAGTGATATTTGCCTTAAATAGGAGGGAGTTACAGTAGTCCAGTCTTGAGAATGTGAGGGCATTGATTACCTTATCTGGGTCATGAAATGTTTTATTCTTGAAATGATTCTTTGCTGGAAGAAACATACTTGAACATGAACAGCCATTTAAAACTTTCAATCACATTCTTCAGTAAACAAATCATATTTTAAATGCCGCTGAAATGTGTGGCACTTTGTTATCCCAGGGATATTCTCAGTCTATTAGTTTAAACTTGGATGGATGAAGGTTTACTTGTCAGTAAAATCACGTTAAAGCTGAGTGTTTTGCTGTCTACGTAGTCCAGCCAGAGCGGTTTTATTTCTGTATAAGGCAAAGTTGTCTAATTCTCATTTTTCTACAAGGTTTGAGAACATTCTTCTCAAATGCTGCCTTTATAAGATATTTACAAAGGCAGTAGAAGACTGACCTTCAGCATAAGCAGCATTCTGTGAATATTGAGTTGGTTCACAGAAGACGTGTATTGCCCCTGTTTGGTAAAAATATAATACAAAATTCAAAATGGACAGTTGGAAAATCGACATAAAGCCCTTCAGGCAGATAACTAATGATCTGTGAAGTTTCTTAGTTTCTCCGTGTTTTTATGCTGTACAAGCGGTTATAATATTCTTACACACACACAAAGTAACCCATTTCTGTGCGTGTGTGTGTTTGTTTTTCAGGTGTGAGTTTGAGGCGGCAGCCATTGGACAGAGAGACTGAGATACTGGGCGGACGATGAGGAAAAGCAGGAGCGTGCTGTCAGTGTCTCCCAACGATGTAAGTTAACATATTTGTCTTTTAAATGTCTTTGTTTTTTTAAGCATGCAACACATTTGACACGGCAGATATGGATTGCCAAACATCCAATTCAACATTAAAGGAGAGCCTTTAAGTGAGATATTAGTTTGCTGAACATTAAAATGTTCTGTCTGTGCTTCAGGTATAGTGTTATAAATAGAATTAGAGGGCTTTTGGCAAAGTTGTGTGTTTCTCTTTTTTTTGGTAAGTCAGTTCTGTGCGTCAAATTTAAACCTCGGAGAGTTTAGAAATGATTATATCTGATCACAAAGAGCCTCTGCTCTTCAAATTCTAAAGATACCAGTGAAGTGGGCTGGTATTCACCAGAACTGTATGCAGTACTGACACTTATGCTCTTTGGTGTGTCGTGACGTGTTCTTGTACGCCACCACTCCTCACAATCTGACAGTGCCCTATTCTGGCCCCTCCATATCGGGTGCTCTAGGCGATTCATAATGGCCCTAAAAACACTGCTTTCCTCTGTCAGCAGCTAGTCAAGGGCCATTCAGATGAAACGAGCAAAACGTTGCCCTCTTCACAGGAGAGCCTACAGAGTTCATCTAATTCCTAAACTTTTGTGTTGCTAAGGAGCACACAGAAGCGGTTTTATCCAGTTGGCTAGCATTTTATTTAATTAAATTTTTTTTAGATCTGATAATGAATAAATTGAAAACAGGCAGTTTGAAGATAAAGTATGATAGTGCAGGTAGAATAGCTAATCTACATTAATAAAGCTACAATCTCCTACTACACCTTAAATTAAACGTGGCAGGTAATCCCATTTGAGTAACAATACCCTTCCATGATATGGCCTTCCTAGTGAAATCTATTTTTGCTTGCTCATTGTCAAAGACAAAAAGCTTGGGTCCAAATAATAATTAAAAAAGAAATAAGATAATAGGCCTAACTGAAATGGTTGTGCCCTTGATTAAATAAATCAGCAATCAGCAATATCTCCTAGGCATAATTTATTCACTGTAGAAATTCAGAATGCAATAATGATTTTCTAACATTGACCAATGCACATGAGAATTAAGGGAAAACGGGCACTTATTTTTTCCATTTCAAGCAGTGATACTCACACAGCATAGTAAAATACTAAAATACATAGGGGAAACGACCCAGTTATTACACTACAATACATTTCCTGTTTTACAGACTTTTCTTTTATCTTATCTGGAACAATACAAAAAAACAACTTAGACGTGTGCAATAACAATCAGTTTAGCACTTGGGACACCGTGTCCCAAGTGCTAAACTGAT